>DWPV01003883.1:0-14469 GCA_018251915.1 Urbanus proteus proteus
TTTAGTAAGGAAAAATATTTGAAAATAATCCAATTATATCCTCTAACACTTACAAGTATGATTTATCAAGGCCCGCTTACAGGATACAATTAAATGGAAATCTACAAAAGTGTTAACTGTAAAAGTGTATACTTTTCTAACTACTTTACTTGTATTGTAATATATATAATGTTAATATTCTATAATGGATGTAACCAATTTATTAAATAACATCACAATACATTAAAAAAAACGAAACACAAAATGTTATTACATCAGAAAAAAACGTTATAAAAACAGTAATATGAAAGAAAGAGCATGAGAAACATAAATCTATTCTATAAAATTTAATGGTTTGTATACTTACTTATAATTTCATGAAAACATTTGTAGCGTTGATCATTTGGGTTGAGGTTGTAATTGCCATTCAATATAGCCAACTTGGCAGAATCCTCGAAGGGATGTTGCATATAACATAGGGTGTATAGAATGCAGCCGAGTGCCCACACGTCCACGGAATGATCAATTTTACGATTGTCCCAAGTATCCAACATTTCTGGCGCTCTATACATTGGTGTTGTAAATTGAGCCAACTAAAACATGGGAAACATGTTAAAACGAATAAGTAATAACGGAATAACAATATAGAATAATAATAACAATAAATTTATGTAGGTGCTATTAACAACTATTAGAGTTTATTGTTATTTGTAAATCAAGAGCCGGTAACCCATCTTTTCTCTGCTGTGACAGCTAACTAAAGCTAAAGATATCAAGTCTTTGACTACTAGTGATGCATCTACCAGTTCATATATCATTTAAAACGTAATTTTGAGACATACATAAGTTAAATAAAAGCTTTTAAAAGCTTATCGTTGATAACTTACATTTTCTTCTAACATATTCCTCTGGTTAGCACTCCAGGAAGGATTGGGTGCATAAACATCAGTTGTTGCAGAGCCAAAATCACACAGTTTTATTGTACCTGAAACAAAATACATTATTGTTATAACTATATTCATTTTTATACACTCAAAGCATATAAACGTATGAGCTACGTGATGAATTTAAAGGATACAAATGAATGAATGAATAGTGGGTTTTTTAAAAAACTATTCTAGGAATACATTAAAAGTAAGTATATGCCATATATTGCATGATATATCTTGTAAAAAAAAGAATGTTACTTGCTTACCTTCGTTGGATATTAGAAAATTTTCTAACTTGAGATCACGATGAGCTATAGGGGGAACTTGAGCATGCATGTGTTGCACAGCACGACAAGTTTGGTAAAACACCCTAAGTATAGTTTGTAGAGGGAAAGCCTGCCCTCTATTCTGAAGTGCTTCCATGAGGCTGCCCCCACTGCAAAGGTCCGTTAGCAGCAAGTATTCACTCATTCCATGACTTGTTTTTGATTTATCAATAAAAGAAGCAGCTATATATTTAATTATATTAGGGTGGCCTGACAGCTTCTTTAGTATACTAATCTCCTGCATTATATTCTTATTAGCCTGCTCATCAGCAGCCATCAATCTCTTTAAGGCATATTCTGTGCCTGATGAAACATCTTGAGCAACAAACACAAATGCAAATCCACCTGAAATAAAATAATTGCTTGAAAAAATATTTATATTTGACCTTATGTTGAGTAGTAGCAGTTATAACTTATATTATGATGAAGTTTAGTGGTTATATTGTGGTTATGTAATCGTATTGCATAAAAATCCATTTTTGAAGAAATAAAAATGGTAATGAAAAACCAAAAAAGCAATGAATACCTATAATACTATGTTGGAATTCACAAATAAATAATAACATTTGATAGTAGTAATAGTTCCTTTTAAAATAAATCTACTAATATATCTGTTTTACAACTTATTATATTTAACATTTTCTATAAAGCGCAGGAATTATGTATAAGAGACTTGCACACTAAAAGTAAAAGATGCAGATTAAAAGATTTCAATATTACATAACATAGCATCCACAATAAGCTAACATACCGACTGTCAATTTGGGATAAAACAATTTAACTTATCATAAGAAGAAAGCTACAAAAGTCTTTAAATGTATTATATTCTTTCATCAGAATTTGAATACTATATAACTAAGTAAATGTGTTGTAGTATGGTAGAATAATGTAAGTGTAAATGTTAAGTACAAGGCATAAAGGATAATTGAATTTGTAAATTGAAGATTACGTAGAATTGAGTTAAATAAGTTTATAAGTGTATGTATACATACACTAAATAAGATAAAATATGTACTCTATGTATGAATTATCATAGTTCATAAAAGTAATATACTTTTAAATCTATAAGACATTTCAAATTAATTGCACATTCATCATCTAATTGATTATAACAACACCTTATATAAAAGTAATTACAATAAACTACGAAGAAAATATAACTAGGAAGTTTTTTAAAGGGTCCAATTGAGAGTGAGGGCAGACATTAATGAGGAAAAAAGTTACAGATTCATAGAGGTCAGGCCAGGTAAACAGCAGACCAATGTGACAAGTGTATAAGAATTAAAAATAATAATGACAATTTTTTGCACTGTCGTTAAGTTCAAGACTGCGGAGGAGCAAAATAAGAATAAATTATTTTACTTGCTGATAGTTATTCATAGATATTTAAATGTAGAAAAGGAAGTCCGTTTTTAGTATATTTCTATTTGGATGCAATATTGTAAGAAACTATGGAAAGCTAGTAGTACCCACTGTTGAAATGGACTTTTCATATTTTTTATCGAATTTAATATTATTCTTCTTCTTAAAATCAACTTTTAAAAGGGTTATTTGACTAAGTTTTCACATTATCCGTGTTGAAGAAAAGGCATTTTGAAAGTAGGGATCAAACTAAGCTCAATATAATGCAATACAATATTGTAAGTTTCCTAATTTCATCATTTGAATTGAAACAGTCATACACAAATATTTCACACTTTCAATGATTGTTAAATATAAAGTGCTACTAAATCCGTAGAATGAGCCCGTAATTAAAACATAAGCCTTCACAATGCCAGGCAATGAGCCCTTCCGCCCCCAATCGACGCAGAGGGCACTGACCCAGACGGGAACGAAACCAATTTATTATACCAATTACCACACATACAAAATATTATTATGTTGAACCCAATTATCACATACTCACCTTCTGCGATGACTTTCTTCACTCTCAATTTCATGTTTCCAATTTCAACAAATTGGCCAACGAAATCATTATCACTGCCACCGTTGGCACCTCCTGAACTGAAGTACCCCATGGCTGATTTAAAAACGCTCATTTTAATCAATTAATGGTTTAGTTTTAACGAAAATACAAAATAATTAAACACAAAGAAGCTATTCTATGCCTGGATCCATTTTATAATAAGCCAATCGAGTGGACATTCGTTTCACAGAAAAGACGATTTGGCAGAATGGATGGCAAATTTGACAGATAAGGCACAGCAGAATGCAGATTAAAAATTTATAAAGTACAGATTAAACAAAATAATTGCGTCTTTTCAGTTAATCGATTCAATGATGTATGAAACTCGAATCGATTATAAATATATAAGATTAGTCATCACATCACTATTGACTTGCATATTAAATCATTTAGCCAATCATATTGCGGACTGCTTCTGTCGCATAGTGCATGCATGCAAGATAATTTATCTTTTTGTTGATATTCACTTGGATTTGGTTGACACAAATTCAGAGACAGAGTACAATTGTTTTGCAGTGAAATCGTGGTTATTAAGTTACTCTTTAATAATATATTACAATACAAGTGTGTATCAGCAAGAAAGCTGGAATAGCTGATGTCCAATAAGTAGTTCGGGAGTCGAGAATGGGCTTTGAAATCAAAAGGTTTCAAGGTGACGTTGACGAAGAATTGATTTGTCCCATTTGTTCAGGAGTTCTGGAGGATCCTTTGCAGGTTCGTAGTGAGGTGTCCGAAATATGGTGTTGTTCGTAAAGTGTTTCTGTGAGTGTCCATTGTTTTGTTGTAGGCTCCCGCTTGCGAGCACGCATTCTGCCGTGCATGTATCACTGAGTGGATCAGCCGCCAGCCCACCTGCCCGGTGGACCGCCAGGCGGTGACCGCCAGCCAGCTCAGGCCAGTTCCGCGAATACTGCGCAACTTGCTATCTAGGTACAATTTCGTAACTGTTATGTGATTATCCACTTATTGCAACATTTCAGGTTATAATGTGACTGTTTGTTTATGTATTCATATCTTGTTTTTGTTGCATATATGACTTTTAAATTCATTACAAGTAGATCAGTAGTTAACAGGGACCCATTCTGTGTAATTATCAAGCATAGATTGTGTTATCTAGCAAGTATGTAATAGTTAAAGAATGTGTATGTCATTCTTTAACTCAATGACTTAATTGAAAAGCATGAAAATAATCATGTAATGAGATATTCCAGATGTAAATATTTTTCTTACTTTTATGATAAGATTTATATTTGTTGCACATTAAACCATTGCAATAATAAATGTGGTATTGTGACTATTGTGATGCTGTTCCCATAAGAATGATCAAAGAATTTCGTTAATAGTATTTTCTATTATAAAAAGTAGGATGGGAGGCTAAAATAGTTGATAATCAGCAAAGCATTGAATAATGTAATATAACATATTAAATACTATCAGCAATATCATATTTTGGCAATGACCTCATTAAATGTGGGTGGGACAGATGGCTGTACATTATACAACTTTTTGTTGACTATATTAAAGGTAATGTTTATCGTTGTATGTTAAAGGTTTTTTCAAAATTATATTTTAGCTCCTATATTGCTCCTATATGTTGGGCAATGTTATATAAATATCTTGTAATAGTTAATATATGCGCTGATTTAATCCTCAAGAAAGGTTGTGGGCACAGCTATCCAAAAATATAAAATTGGATAGCAAAAAAAAGGTCACCACATTTACATTTTATACTAAAAATATGCTCAAAACATATTTCTATATCATGTTTTGTTAAATAATTAAGACAGTAAGAATTGTAGTACACATTATTTTCACAGATTATGTACAAGCTGCGACAATGCACCTCACGGCTGCAATGCTGTGTTAAAATTGGACTCTTTGGCATCTCACTTAGTTGAATGTATGTTCAAATTATATTTTTAATACTTGCTTCCATGATAAAATTATAAAGCAGTAAATGCAATACAGATTATGTTAACCTTATTAATATCATGAATAAATGTTACTAATGAAATAAATGTATTTAACTTATATTCTCTGAAACATTTTACTTAATGCTTGGTACTTTCAGGTGAATATAATCCTAAAAGACCCATGCCATGTGAAGCTGGCTGTGGTCTGGTTATACCCAAGGACGAGTTGGCAGATCATAACTGTGTGCGTGAGCTCCGAGCACTCATAGCGACACAGCAGGGCAAGCTCACAGACTACCAACAGGAGCTCGCTGAGCAGAGGCTTATTATCAATGAGCATAAACGGGAACTTGCATTACTTAAGGTGAGTATAATAGTGAATCTATAAGCTATACTGCGACAGTTTTTAAGTAGAAGTACTTGTTTTGTTGGAAGGGAAGTACTATGGTTAACTTACAATGAGGCAACCATCTTAGTTTTAAGGAGTTGCAACTAATTGTTATTGACTTCAGATAAGATCCCTTGGTGTAGAAGTCTCATATATGAAGTAGGTCACAGAAGCATGGCCGTGCCGCTGCCTGGCATATGCTGTGTGCAAAATCTGTAAAGTCCTTCTTTTCTTACGACATGATAAGTTGATGAAAAAGAAAATTCAGACTTCCTTTGTGGTGTCTACTTACCATCAGACAGATTACATGCTAATTTTTATAGTATGGGAGTAGTAAACGACATACAGTCCATCTGATAGTAAGTGGCCTCTGCTGCCTATACACACCTGTGATTGAGCCCAGATAAGATAAAAATTCTACTTGAGGTTACCTACAGGTGTATTGCTACCCATGAGGACTAAGTTAAAAGCCCTCGGATACGTATGCATCCCTTTCCACAATACAACACTCACCCACTATCTTCCCATGGCCTTTTCAACCATCTGGTTATACAGGCCAAAATGCGAGAGAACACGTCCTAGTAGAAATATCAGGCATGTTTTATCTCCCTACAAAGCTCATATCAAGCCGCTCATTCTGAGCTGGTCGCAGCGCCACAAATAAAACACCACCTATACCGCAATACAACAGTATAGTTACAATAAATCCTCTAAAAATGCGTTACAGGAGTTCATGCGAGCGATGCGCGTGTCGAACCCGACGATGCGCGCGCTCGCCGACCAGATGGAGCGCGAGGAGGTGATCCGCTGGGCGTCGTCGCTGTCCCGCGCGCGCGTCACTCGCTGGGGCGGTATGATCTCCACGCCCGATGACGTGCTACAGGTGGTAATGCGCTTATCTACTAGTTGATGCTGGTTTTCATTCTAGTAACATGTATATTATCTAAGAATTTTTATACATATATACAAATATAAATACCTACATATCTTATGCAACATACAATGTTAGGTGGAAAATTTGAAAAATAAGTAAATATTAATCTAAAGACTCAGATAAATAGGTAGATTACTCACCGCCTTGTATTTGAGTGAAGCCTAAGAAACCACACTACTTTCATATATTTATACGCACACACTTACATAAAACTAAGTGGTTTCTTGTCACTTCCTTTGTTTATTTACCCTCACATAATCACTTTTATAGCCCGACCATTTTAAAAATGGCTTCATTTTTTTGTTAGGAATAATGGATTTACCTATTTTATTTATCTGAGTCTTAAGAAAGATTTAATACATAATTGTAAAGTAACAGGTTCTTTTTAATAAATTCATTTATTGCCTTTTCAATCATGAGGCATTTAAAATCTTTTATCCAAATATGGGCGTTTAGAAATGGATTTGTCTGGGTGTATTTTTTCAAGACGAGTGTCTTACAATACATTGTATACTAGTGTAAGGTTATAAATCTTAGGGGTCATTTATCAAATCACTATATTGTTGTTTTCTATTGCAGATGATGATAAAACGAAGCTTGTCAGAATCAGGCTGTCCCCCTCACATCATTGATGATCTCATGGAAAACTGCCATGAAAGGCGGTGGCCTCCAGGGCTTTCATCACTTGAAACGAGACAAAACAATAGAAGGTATTAACACAATTTAAAGATTCAAGTATTCTGTTAACAGTGTAAGACGGTCAATGGCTCCCAAGTAAACTATTGTATGTCTAAAAAGACAATTTTACAGGATTTTCATGCACCATACTTTCAATATTAAACATTTTAAAATATCTTTTTACCTTAAATTATGTTTTTTGTTCAATTGCCTTATATGTAACTAGCTTATGCCCGCGGCTTCGTACACATCAATTTACATATTATAAACCTTCCTCTTGAATCATTCTTTCTATTAAAAAAAACCGAATAAAATCCATTACGAGTTTTAAAGATTTAAGCATACATGGAATGTAGAGACATAGAAAGTGTCTTTGTTTTATACTATGTAGTGAAAATAAAAGTAAATTTATTAATAGTTTGAAAATATCTTTAAACTGCTCTCCTGTAAAACTGACTTTTAGACATACAATAGTTTACTTGGGAGCCATCGATGTGAAGAATTTTCTAGAGGATTTTGAGACATTGTCCTCCAAGAGAAATGTACCTAAGGTTGCTGATAAACTAGCTGCTGTATGATGCACACCTGCAGTACTGCAGTCATGCGGTTGTCCGCTGCTATTGCAGTTATAGAGTCAGTGTTGTCTACTTTCACAATGGTTACTCTTATAAAGATAAACTAACTTGAGCCACATGGGGAAGTTCCCGCACAGTTGTATCTTGACGCATGTCTTATTTGAAGACGTTTTACTAAATTGAAAGCTTAATTTTTTCTTTTTCGCTTTATACAGGTTGTACGAGAAGTATGTGTGTAAAAGAGTTCCGGGAAAGCAAGCAGTGCTCGTGTTGCAGTGCGACAACACGCATGTCGACGAACACATGATGGTGGAACCCGGGCTTGTGATGATATTCGCGCACGGCATCGAATAACCCGAGCTTATCGCGCCCACGTCCTAGTGGTCAATGAACTCCAGAGATAATGTAATAGTGAATAACGTTTTTGTATGACGGTCGACGAGGGTTTTAACAAGACGCTTGTCTCATAACTGATGCGACAGGAAAGTAATGTTAGCTGTGTTTTGTTCATCGAGAAATTAACCAAGTTTCGCCATTTCACTCTTGTCAGTAGGGAATGCGCGGCAAGGGTCACTGAGTCAATTGTGTTGATAAATCTTTAGCAGTAAGGTATTCGTTTTATTTGGTGTGTATTTGTACTGTAAATTGGCTATTGTACATTCCTAAAAAGATGAGACTTATTTATAAATTCCAGTGAATGGAGTATGGAGTAGTTCCGCTAGATTGGTAACAACACCAATAAAAGTTAATGCAGGAGATATATAGAATAAATATTTTTTACTAATGAAACGCTTAATTTAATGACATTTTAGGAAATTCAGGAAAAGTCCTTAAATTCTTAGAATAATAGTAGGTTCATAATAATTTGTTTCTATGAATTAGCGAGTTGTGTGTTTGTATTATTATGTTATTAAAATACTAACATAGATTTGTTAAAATGTATAACTGCATAATGTGATATTATTGGAATGTAGATTTTTTAAACTTTAACCTGCATTTTTCTTAAAATTGGTTTTGTATTGTGTTATTTTAGCTCAATTTGTAATAAACATACTATTATTCAATTGGTTTTTATAATACAGTTTTTGTTTTATTTCGATCTCTCCTTTTTCTATAAGCATTTTATATTTGGCATTAAATCATTGTTTTGTATTTTATATTACTTAATATTATAGAGAAGTTAAACCCAGATTCTACCGTGTTATCATGAGAGTGATAGAAAAACTCAATAAAATAAGTTATAAGTTCAAAAAGAGAATGATAATGTGGTTATATATTTAGCGTTTGGATAAGATATGCAATATACTTGTAATACAAAATAAGGATTCCAAGTGCAGTGTAGAGGGATGCGAACTATTTTTAATTTTTAAATATCGTAGAGAGGTCATAATATGATGAAAATTTTAAGGGAACTGTTGTTCATTGTGAAAATATGGTTATCGTATAAATGTGCAACCAGTAGAATCGTGATTACGATAAACATTTTTTGTATATAACCATGATATAACCTGAGTGGCAAAGTAGCAAGCAATCCACCTGATCATAAGTGCCCGCTCATAGACATTTGTAGTCAATCCCAGATAAAATTACAGTCCAATGGAAGGGCTAACTTGCACGACTTGGATAATATATGTATGTCTCCCTTACGTCAATGTCATCAAATCCATTCAAACCTGCTATTGTTATTTGGCGGTGGTGCCGCCGGAGTCGAAATACAAAGGGCACTACCACCTTAAAACCATGAAAGAAAGCTTTATATTTTCTTGACGAACCATTAACCGTGGTGGACCGTTAACATACCGGTCTGACGCGCAGTGGGTCCCGGGTTCGATTCCCGGCCAGACAGATACCTATCTGAATGATGAGTTGAGATTTCTGTTGTGAGTCTGGATGTTTGTGTATTTGCTTACGACACAGGAGAAAATCCCACCGTAGGACTATGTGTGTAGAATGCATCTTCCACTTTCACATTTCTGTGTTTAAAACCACCATCCATAGTAACAATTAAATATGCATTGGTATTCTACTGTTTTCAAAAAAAAGGAATTAATCCCTCTCTCATAGGAATGTAAAAAGCACGGCACGCTGTATATTTGTATCTCTACATTATTCTTTTCTTTCATAATAATTAATTTTTGGATGAATAAGTACTTATCCAACAACTTTAACAAAAATTAAGAAGTACAACGTCACTGTCAAACGTCGGTTGAATGATCAATAAACGTCAAACACATAAATTGTCCGTCATCCGTCAATCTGTTCAACTTTGTTTTCAGTGTTTTCAAGTTACACCTGTATTTAAGCTACAGTGTTTCAGTAAATGCTCAAATATGTCTGAAATGGAAGTGACTGAGAGTGGTAATGACTGTGCTAATGATTTATGTAAGTTTGGGTCCTGGTTTGTATATTTTTAAGTTACGTTAACCTTTTGCGTGTGAACCGGCGATATTTGGTTGTAGTGCTCCTGGACCGGGTGTTCCTGCGGCTGGGGACCGCAGACAGCGATGAGCAGCTCGAGAGCTGCCTCAGCAGGTTCCTGCCTCCTGTGATCTTGAAGTTATCATCGCCACATGAGCAGGTGTGTTGTGTTTCTATCAATTGTATACGCATATGTCTGAGTTATTTAGCATCTAATTGTATAATATTTGGAAATCAAAATTATGTTCATTTTTTTCGATTGATGTCGATTATATTTTTGGTTTTAATCACACCACATTTATATCTTAATTTGGTTTAGTTTACAGAAAGTTACAAATAAAAATTGAACACAACAGCCTTTTGTTACTTACAATAGAAAAAATCAAAACTTGCATACAATGATAATACATAGTAAGTGCTATGCAATATTGATAAATGTGTGTTAAATGTTAAGTCCACAATCCAACAGTATTCATAGATGCGGTCATAGTACGCGTTCCTTATTATGATGTATGTACAGGTGCGAACAAAGGTGATGGAGCTACTGGTGCATGTGAACAAGAGAGTGAAGTGCCGAGCGGAGGTGCAGCTGCCAGTGGAGACCCTGCTCCAGCTGTACACTGATGTGAAAGCCAATAGCTTCATTATTGTAAGTTGTACACTCAATAGTCTGTTATTTTAATTTAATTCTTCTTTTAGTTGTGTAGCAATTCTAAAGTGGTAGGATTTTTAAAAATTCAACTTCAGATGCCCAGCTATGACACCTGTCTGCAGCAGAATTAAGTACTGCTGTGTTGATTAAAAAGGTGTGGTAAGGGAGATAGATTTTTGAGGCACACCAATTTTTTTCTTTGTTCTAGCATCTGTGGCGATCCTCTGGTAAGACACCAATATTATCTGGGGACAACTATGGTCAACTCCAGGTATGACCGTGATCATATCTGAGGTTTATTACCAATGTCTATGGGCAGCAGTAACCACTTACCATCAAGTGGGCCGCTATGTGCCTCACTATAACTTTCCCAAATAAAAGATTCTATAATAGTGTATTTTAGTTTTAAACTTATTTTAATTAACTTAACCAATTGATTTTCATTTATATAATACTTGTTAACAAAACATTGTAGTACAGTTAGCACATAGTATTTCACTCATTATTTGTTCTCCGTGTTTAGAACTTCACCATCATTTACATTACTATGGGGTATCCGAGATTACCACGAGAGCAACAACTGAAGTTAGCACCAGCATTGTTAGAGGCCATAGAGAATAGGCCCATAGCTCATCAAGACAGGTAAATTATATTTAGCTTTTGTGAAAAGAATATAACACATACAATAACAATAACTAATAAGTTTTGTGTACCTGTAATAGGCAATGGTTTGTAAATTTATGCATGATTTTTCTTCTCATACTAGAACGGTGTAAAAATACATACTTAAGTACCCCAATAACGAGTTTATTACGTTTTATGAAACATTGGTTTAGGTACTAAAATTTTACTGGAAAAACAGGCATAAGCTTAAACCAAGATTGTATCAAAATACTCATACTACAAACTCATACTAAGGGTAAAGAGCTACTTAAAAAGCATCTGAGAATGTATCATAGTGGTCTAAATATATTTCATTCGAAGCCATCCCTAGCTATGCGACAATAGAAGGTTTCTCTTATAACATTACTAATCTAAGTTTAGTTGTATAGCTATACTTGTATTTGAATGTGTACTTGAAAATTATGAATATTTGTTTCAAACGTAATACTTAATTGACAAATTACATTTTAGCATTTTGTTACTGGTGATGCCTCTGCTTGGTGAAATTAAGGAGACAGATCTGAATTTGAAGGAGAAGCCAAAGGTCTCATCATTGATACTAAAATTTGCAACTGATGTGCTGCTACTTCCTTACAGGTAAACATTATAGTTATAAACAGCATATAGAATAGTTTTTATAGAGATGTAGAAACAGTATGTGATATTCTTTACATGTATGTAACAAGTCACAATAACTGGCTTGAATCTTTCACATTCATGTGTATATGTTGTTTTTTGAACTAAATATTAAAAAAATCACTATGTAGTATAAAACAAAGTCGCTTTCTCTGTCCTTATATCCCTATGTATGCTTAAATCTTTAAAACTGATTTTGATGCGGTTTTTTTTAAAAGATAGAGTGATTGAAGAGGAAGGTTTATATGTATAATAACATCAGTTTATTCTGTAGTAAATTTAGTATCAGCATTGCACCCGTGCGAAGCCTAGAATAAATACCTAGATAACGCGTAGCGTAAGCGTTTATATCCACTGACAAAGACCGTGGCAGACGCGTGTCGCGGCAGACAAAATAATATCGACCGTAACATTATCAGACACGGGCCGTATCTGTCATGATGTTGTTTTGAGATATGTTATTTTTGCAACAACACATTCAATGTAGATGTAAATAAATAAATAAACCAGTGAATTTCTGATAAAGAACGAAGTTAATTATATTTTAACCGGTTTATACACATTATAACCGGTTACGGAAAAAAGGTGAATTTCTGATCATAACTTGTCGATTGCGAAGTTAATTATATTTTAACCGGTTTGTACAACCGGGTACGGTCGAAGGAACGGGTACTTACCTACCCGGATATCCGGTTGGGTACCTGAAACAGAAATATTACATGAGTACACTCAAAATGGCGGCCGGTTGAACCGTAATATGATAGCACTTAATATTTTTACTATGATAAAATATTAATAATATTTTACTTTTAAATATTTATTTACTTTGTATATATTTAACCTAATAGTTTTAGTTTCTTTAATCAATAAAGTTGATGAATAAAGGTAACAATATTTTTATCACCCTATTAAATTCGATAAATTTGATAAAAATACATAGGTAGTTTTAGTGAAAATGTATTACAATACAATTTTTGTAATACATACTTACAAATAAATACACGTATACATAAATAACAAGAAGGTTTTCGCACCTATAATATATTTTTAAATACATATATCATAATTGTTAATAATATCAGTATATCAATATGAGTATTGAGCTTCTTTCGTTGCTTCTTCTCCATAACGACATTGCAAAGTCGTGGTAAATTATTGACGTTCAAAAATAATTCTGTGAAGGACCTAGAATAAAATATTAAATTTCATTAATTCTCAACCAGTATTGGATTTTTTCGATTTTAAACTAAGACCTCCGACGAGGTTTAAATGCGAAAATGCGTGAGATTAGCCACTAATGGTCACCCATCTAATTCCCAACGCTTCTAACTGACTTTGTAGATCAGTTCCGATTTTTATTTGCGTTTTATTTTGATCTTATAGCAATTTTTATACGAATCATCGATATAAAACTAGCGACCTCTACAGCGTAACAGCGGAACCAATTAAAACTGAAAAATACCGAGAACGAAAATTATAAATATCTAAACTACAGCACTTCGTATCAAGTGGAAAACTCCGAGAGGGTTTAATTGATTTTTGAAAAACTGTCGCCAATTACTGTGAGTAATGGAAGTTGGTTAATTAGTGAAAATTTTCAATGGTTTTCAAATTGCTCCGATTTATAAATTGTTGGCAATTTCCGTTTCAGTTTCCAGTTTATTGCAGCGATCGAGTTCTGAGTTAAGGTTCAATAAAATTTTAAGTCATAATTGGTTTACTGGTACTTTGTATTTATCTGAAGTTTAATAATTATGAACGTTATTTTATTACGTACAAACTAACGCCATCTGTTGGCGAGTAGCTGTGTTTATATTATCTTGAGAAATTAAAGTAAAAAAATACATATTTGTATGCCATATAGTAACTTTGTATGTATGTATGTAACTATGTATTAAATAAAATTATTTATTGACTTCTTTGATTTGATGAAACGTAATATGTTAGACTGCGTTGCTACCACACCACATATGAAAATAATGTAGTGCCAAACATGTAACAACACTTTACAGGGTACTTCTTGATTAATATTACATTTTGTTTGAGTAATTTTTTTAACAACGACTAGCCAATTCATACCTAACCTATATATTTTTACAAATATGTATGTGTTTATGCAATTTGCAGACTTTATTTGCGGAATATTTTTATTTACAGTCAATCCGACAACCGTAGTAATCTATCAATCTAGGTGTTCAATAAAGTTCTATCTATAAAAACCTCTAAGCAAATATAATAGAGAATTCAATCTCTTAGTTATATGAGAGTTATAACAATACATGAATATATTTATAGCGCGCACATATATTAGGTTTAACTATTTCGTAAAACTCAGTATCAGGGGGCGTAGCTCAGATGGTAGAGCGCTCGCTTAGCATGCGAGAGGTACCGGGATCGATACCCGGCGCCTCC
>DWPV01003884.1:0-14462 GCA_018251915.1 Urbanus proteus proteus
CACGTTCCATTCGAAATTCGAATAATGATTGTTTTTTTACACTTATTTGTCTTTAGTCTTATATAATTACATTATGAAATTTTCAATTTACAGGCGCGTAAATTTGTAATAAATTTAAAAATAAATATTTTAGATTATCTCAGGTAAGGAATGTAAATAACAGATTTACTCCATAATTAAATTTAATTTGTTTGTAAAAAAAATCTAAATGTATTTTCACAAATTCTACATACATATTTAAATATTGGCCATAATATAAAAATAATGTTTGGTATTTCCTTAAAAAATATTTTATTAGAAAATAAATTCCTAATTCAAATGTGACACGGGCGTTCTAAATAGTCAATTTAAAAATAAATAATGGCCGAATGGAACACATAAACAAATCGAGAGGGCGCCACGCGCGGTGACACGGTAGCTGTGCGCCAAGGCCGCCACTCACCGCTCCTTGCGCGGACTGGTTCGACGACCTATTGATAAAATACAGTGTACTGTATGCCAAACATAATTATATTATTGCGATTTTAGTAAATCTCAGATTATTATCTGCAAGTAAATAACCTTTAATTCTGAATGGACGCAGATCGATCTGTCAGTATTTCAGGAATGCATAATATTATAAACCTAGACTTATTACTGAATGACTGATGAAGATGCAAGTTTATTGCTTATTTTTTCTTCGGGAAGTAACGGAAAAAATCCGACCTTTCCTAAATTCTACATAGCAGCCTAGCCGAGATTGCCAAATTTTTCCTTTTTGAAGTGAAAATTCTTTATCGACGTTGGAAAAAATTGCCGTCACATTTTTCGGCTACGCGTCACATTTTCGCGTTAAATTTTGTTACGCACCATGCTTATCTTGCCCCTCTCACGGTGGATTCAGACACACAAAAATCCCTCTTGGATTTAATATCATTCTCGTAGTGATATTTGACAATTTGTGTACGTTTCGAACAGCCGGAAGTATTGGTAGGCGTAATAATAATGTATCGTGAAATCCTAAAATCACCTTGAAAAAGATAAATTAATTTACCGAAACAAAAAAACTGGGCTACTATATTGCGCATTGTAATTTGAATAATGTATTAAGATAATCTTAACTATCCTAGTCTACCAAAAACTAAAAAAAGATGATACATCATAACGATAGCCCATCTAATGATGTCATATAACATGTGATAGATGTTGATATTTGTGACACCCATAAAACTACACAATGTTCTCTGAGACAAACATTAACTCAGCTGGGAATTATTATGTTACATCATGCAACCATATTCAAACTGGCACTCATTTATTAATCTACCCTTTCTGGTACAAAACAGTAATGTCACATTTTTAAACACTTTAAAGTGTTGTTTGCCAATTATGTAAAGATACTACCTTATTTAGTAGCATCAATATAACACATCGCTTAACAATTAAACGAATTATGCCACGTTTAAAAAACTCACTAAAATGCCACAAATTATAAAAAATGTAATAATATGTTTTACAATATTTCAGGGTTTAAAATAATATATCCATAAAACAGTAATATAGGTAAGTTATTTGCCTATAATAAGTACCTACATATTTACCTAATCCCACATAATTTCTTACTATAATTTAACTATGATTTCTCGTCTGATATTTAACTTTGCTCGTAACTAGGCTCTAATTAAATTCAATTTTCGTTTCACAAATCACATAATATTATTATTATACTTGACCTACATTCCCTTTTCCACTAAACACCTCGGCGCGTTCAAAAGGTCGGATAAATATACATTTATTGAGATGTAAAGGTGCTTCAACATTTGCGTTGGGACTTAAAATAGTTGAATAATTAATATTACCATGTCATAAAAATAAAACTTTAAACGACTATGTTCACCATTGAAATCAATGATGTTCACACGTTTCTTAACTTAACATACAAAAACAAAACACATATTATATTATTTTTCTACGTTTCGATTCCCGTGTAGACAGATATTTATCACATAATAGCCATTTTTAGATTTCTATTTTGGGTCTGGATGTTTTCGTACGTTTTTGTCCTTCGCGCCAAATACAGCTATGAGCGAAGAATTATTTTGTAATAGGTATTAAGAACTCGTATCAACTATACAACACTTAAGCCATAATACGTAAAGATGACGCCTGCTGTAATTTATATGACAAACGTTTATTATTATATTGTCAATTCCTATCAAAACGCCGTAGTCAAATTATCGAATGAATTAAGGTATAACACACACAGAGGTCGCCGCCTCATGGCAAAAATGTTAATACCCTGCTAGTAACATACTGGTTTGTTATTATACCTCATCTATGTTATTGAACTTCCTTTCTTCCCAATGGCAGAATGTTCCTCTAGACTCCAACAGCAATGTAAATACTCCAATGCCCGCAATCTCTCGACCAGTTTAAATAGGTTAAACAGTTTTTCAAACCAATAAGTTTAGAATTGACATAAAAATGGGCAGCGTTGTAGCACCGTGATATTACAATGTTGCGTGCTTGCGTACGTAAAGTACTTATTCTTTGTACTTTCTTATTTATTAACTGTCGCATCCGACTGCTTACAGAATCATTACTTTTGACCCTCTGTGATTCTTAAAAACGAAGTTCGAACTTATCGAACAAGATTATTTGATAAGTAACTGTAAGACTAACTGTGATCAAACTTCGCGCTGATAGAGACCAAATCATTTGTCTTCTAATTTCGTTGAAGGTTCTAGGCTTCTAATACCTACCTTATATACGTCAATAACAAAACGGTTAAAAAACAGCAGCAAAAAAAAGTGTCTACAATAAATCTACTACACATAAAGTATACTCATGAAACGATCACAACAATTGTCGAAAGTTGGTCCAAGGTCCAAAACGATTAAAAGAATAGTATCCATAAGGAATCGATAGCAATTGAGGCATGTCACAGTCGAATAGAAATACCCTATCAGTGTGTGCACAGGTCGTATTGTGAATGATAATGAGCTCCCAGTAGATTCTCAGGGCAAGCGAGGAACGGTTTTGAGAAAACAATATTCTGATAGAATGCCCGTTGAATACGAATGCTATACAAATTCCTCTGTCGTCATTCCTCAATTTGTTACATGAGAACCGGATGATAGGACTTTTCACCGGTTACGTCTAATTTAGTGGTTCGATGTGGAAGTTAAATTAGGAAACTTCAATAATCGTGAAGGACTTTTTGAGAAAAACTGAAATCTGAAAGTTCTTTATTATGTTCTCTTAGATATATTAATTCTAGATACTTTAATTCTTTTTTACTTATAATAAAAAAATATGTACTCAGTAAAGCATATTATAATACATATTAACTTGTTAGTTTCCCATGATTTTTTAATTTTTTGAAAGAATTAGAAATACACTAGTCTTACTATTTTATTAGACTAAACCCAAATTAATTAGACACCTTATTACTATGACAGCTAAATGGGTATAGATTCAATAGATAGAAACATTATTTACAATCGTTTAAAGTTTCCATCAATAATTTATATTTTATTTACGTAAACAATATTCTTATCAACATAAAAACAAGGCGGATGACATGTGTGGTAACCACAGATGGTATTTTATTTTTACATAAGGTTTTTCCACATATTAAATTATTCTAACTTCGTTTGGCTATGCTCCAGGCAATGCAGAAATCATCGTATAAAAAATATCTTCTACGTGTATAGAATGCATTTGTTTTGTATGCTAAAATATTCTATTTCTATCATTGCAGAATCGGCCTCTGCGGATTCGACAACCCACACAGAGATCAAAAAACGGACGACATCAAGAAACACATAGGACAGGTAATTATTTTGTATCTTATAATAGTACAGGCAGATCTGAAGTTTCGGGCATCCCGCAGTTAGGAATATCTGTATGGGACTTTAAGCATTTGACGCCTAGCTTCTCATAACGGACTGAAACGCATCATAAACTTTAATTTGACAGTACCTCATCAGGCCATTTGAACGAGAACACTACCACAACTATGATAAGTTAAAATCACTATTTATGTTGTGTCTTAGGTTTTGAAATATTTTTATATCTATTTCGTTAGTGCCGCCAAACTATACATCGAAAAGTTTCACGTTTGGAAATAATGTAATTTTTTTTTAAAAGTATGCACGTGAAACTCATTCAAACAAAGTATTAACATAGCAACATTCCAAAAGCATACAAACTAATCAACATACTGGCCCTAATGAGTTGCGCGTGTCATCATCTCATTGCGAGACGCTAAAAACGGTAATGACCGAGAATCTTGAAAGTTCAAAGGCTCTATTTCGCCATATAAATAGCTAATATCTTCGCCAAGTCTACTAAATCCTTATCTAAAAGAAGCTAACATCTGCCGACCTTCCATTGCTCTTATGATCATGTTAATCAGTTGCCTTGGCTTAAAAGCTTTCGCTTAAACAGACCCTAAATAGAATAACCTAGTATTTTTATCAGGGTTATTGTAATCTATCTTAAATAATCTATAATAAATAAATAAATCTTAATGAATGCTAAGAAATTGTGTTTATTATTTTCAAATATGTTTTAAAGCGTAGTGATTACCAAATTCATTATTTCCTTTAATCTCTATAAACATTATTCAGTCTAAACAATGAACTCCGACAATAAAAGTCACAAAACAGCTTTTCTGACAAAGGGTCAACAAAACTTAACAAAATGTCCAGAACATCAACCGCATCGAATCTTAAGCAACCAGATGACGTAACGCGAGACCTGATAGACGGCAGAGTCAGAAATAATTAAGTCAGGCCACTCCCACCTATTAAAAAGGTCATTATTATACGAAACATGGGTTATAATAACGCTGGCTTAGAGCTCAGCTTTGATGGGTTCAGACATGATTTGGGTAATGGATGCCCGGGAATTTCAAGTCAGGTGCATATATTACTGACGCAATTTTGTTACTAGTGGTTAATGCCTGTGATTTCATTTTAACTCTTCTGTTATACTGCGTCAATCGATAAATAATATATATCTTATTCTTAGGTATACCAAAAAGATTAAAATTATATAACTTTAACAAACATTATTAATTTCTAATGATGATATAAGTAGACACGTAAAAAGCAACAAAACATAAATTAAACAACAAAAATTTATACGTCATAGCGTTTCTTAAAGCATCGATATAAATCGAACGATATAAACCTATCGATAATAAATAACTGAATCACATGTAAGTTATTAATGTGAGTAATTTTTAATCCAATTCTGATAGAATAAGTGACATCATCGACGTGTAATTGATTAAAAAAATATCGACAAGCAATAATCAATAATAGTAAATACAGGTTGTATCAAATAATGTAGGTGTATAAAAAACAGAATTAGAAGTTTATTACCTTTTTTCAAAGAACGTAAAGGTTATGTTGTAATTAATTAATATACGAAAGTTATTGTGTAAGGTTGGACTTTAAATCCCATCGCTACATTGCAACTATACCAATATTGTGCCGGTCTACATTTTAAAATGTCAGCGTCAATATGGAAGGCAGAATATACTAAAACGTAAAGGTTCTAGCTTAGTGCTAATGGTTGTCAACGCATCCAAGCTTAAAAGGCCTTCCATAGAACTCTTATCTTATCTACAAGCAATATATATCAATACAATAAATGTGTAATAAACACCACTACCATAATATCTAGGAATATTGGATATATACTCTTTGAAATGTCATCCGTGAGACTGAAAATTACAGTGATGTAATACAGAAATTCCGGGTTCTGTATTACATCATTGTAAATTTCAGTCTTTATACTTCCTTTATATGGATTAAAGATGGCAGTACCTAAATAATATTTAAATTGGCAAAAAATAATAATCCATACTTCCATACACGTCAAAAATATCAAATTTAATAAGTTTAAATTTGCAACATCCTGTATAAGGCATATATCAAGAGTACAAGGAAATGATCGCAGATGAGGTCCTATTAGAGAATCAAGCGCTAACGATTGTAGAAAACAAACGAACGAACAATAGCATCGAAATATCTGACATTCGAATGGTGTATGGTAACGAGCTGTCTCGTACAAGGTCTGCAGTCTGTGTATTAGCGAAAATTATGTCTAACACGGCTATTACTGTAGGTATAATGTGTATTTACATAGTGGTTGTTGACTTTAATGTAGGCAGAATTTTAGATATGTTAAACATAGATGAATAGATTAACGATGCAGTTTTTTAAAGTAATATTCAATATTTTGTAAATTGCATTTATGTAAATGGATAATTTAATTTATAAAAATTATTTGACGTACAGCAGAGAGAAAAATGAAACGAAAAGTACTCGAAACAAATTATTTAGAAAGAACTTTACGAACTATAAACAATAAGATTATGGACATTAAATCTGTATGAAAATTAAAAATATAATTGTAAAAACTGAATAAATAAAAATAAATAAATCCGCAGGGGTTACATCTTAATAAAGAAGCGATAAAGTAAATTGTCATTTCGCATAAAGTTAAAATATTTTATGAGTGGTCGTATCAAATATACACATACATTTTAAAACTTCGACGTAGAACGTAAAAAAATAAAATATGGCCAATTGACAGCTCAAACTTGTAATTTAAATAAAGGCTTTACCGGTAAATATAACAAGGAAACTTGCTCAGTAGATTTTACACGCATAGTTTTTATAGTCATGAGTAAATTGATAATGGTATTGTTGGATTAACATAAAAGAAAAAAAGAAACAATATAAAAATTGTACTATCAATTACTTTTCAACGTCAGCAAACCTCCACTGCTAAGGTCACTCACTGTAGAGAAATGACGCAAGAATGTTCATGTGAACATTAAACATTATGAGTAACTAAGATTTGCTCTTGAAAATAAATCACTCGAATATAATCTTCATGCCATTTGTAAGGTCTAATGTAACCTTTGAAGACGGCTGACGAGTAGGTTGGTAACGATAGATTAATTAAATAAATAATGTTAGGATTATTTGCTACCTGGCTGGAATTTTTATATAAGGAGTGTATTAATCTCTTATTACTAGTTAAGAATATTCTTTTAGATTTCCACTTAGCACAACCACCTTTATAAGTACGCAGTAACAAGAAACCTGGTGGTTTCCTTTTCGTAGTCGGTTAAAATATTATTTTAAGCGCTACTGTTTCGTATTGTATTCGTGTGTGCTAATTATAAAGTAATAATAATAATGGTTCTATGTAGGCACATTCTTGCTCATCAAACCTGGTATGTTAATACTCAGCGAGCAAGTTGATTCGCCCGTTACTTCGCTGCCATAGATTGCAATATCACAAAGGTCACCAGTTTAGTTTCATGTTATATTTATAGTAACAAAAAAGATTAATTACTATGATTTTGGTTTTTCGGAAGAATAAAAGAGGTCAGGTTTGATAAATTAGGTATAACAAAGGTCTGCTACAGGCTGTTATTTACAACCTAGACCCAATCTAATGCATAGTATTAGCAGTCACGATTTCTAAATGCATCCTTATAATTATTTAAAAGCTGTGTTTATCGACATGTGCACACATTTGATTTTGGCTGCTTCAATCATATGGCCAAAAGAAAACGTAATAACTTAGATATCCAAAATATTGTCGACCACCCAAAGAAGTTTAGAGAGGACACATAATGTGCGTTACTCTAAAAGGCAAAAAAAAACTTCATTGTCGGATCTATTTTTTATAATTAATTGGGTAATTGAATTGCGACTAGTTCAAAGCCTAATATGTAATCCAATGAAAACCCATCAGCAATTATCTAATCTAAAAGATTCAAATTATGTATGACGTTTAAACTTATCTATAAGGCAGTAAACAGTGAAAATCAAGCACAAATGTAGGAATAGGGAAGCCGTTTTTCATCGAGACTAAACAACAATAATAAAGATAGCAGTAATAAAGACAAAAGTGTCGTAGATTTACACGGTTTTCCTACAGTCAATATTTTTATAGAGCATAATTTCAAACACCTCAGCTATGAATACATTAGGTGCGCTCGAGTGCGCCGGTGGCATTTGACAATTAAGGCGTTTCATCAAGTCAGTTGCTACACTTCCCGCTGCCGGCAGTTGCCACCGATAATTGTAAACGCTATCACGATGGTAGATTATAGGAATTAGGTCAGTTTTAATACAAGCTACTGGTGAAATGTGTAACATCTTTTGTTTACTGAAATAGTATATCGAGGTATTTATTAATCTACTCTTTTAACTTTTTACAATTAATGCACGAATCATTATGCAGAAACTACAGCACATTTTTTATTTTGCTGCTAAATTAGGCAAGCAAATATTTCACCTAACTGGAAGTAGAATCACTCTATCTTGCTCAGGATTAATTAAAATTCTTATAAAGAATTAAATGAGTAGGAACTGTCTCTTATCCTTCATAAACTAAAATAGATACATAATCTTAAAGTGGGCAAAGGGTAGTTGAAGCGCAGAGAATAAATTTACAGGGCTACAATAGTCGAATTCCTTTGATTGAAGGAGATCTTTATCCACTTAGGATTGTACTTGTTATACCTAATAGCAAATAGGTTTATTGATAACGTCCTTGTATGTACCTATAATTTTTTTTCAACCGTATTTTAGATCCAAAATTGATTTTATTTTTATGTGTCTCCCACCTATATCTTTTTATGGCAATCAGATTACTCGACATCTAATTTGGTGTCCGACATTTGAAAGAATTCACTAGTGAATTGGATCAACTTTTTGACGTATTATGCCCATTCCCAAAAGTATATTGTTAGTCGCAGCAATATAAAATATTCATATATTCTGATTTATCTCCATCTTGACGGCTTCCTTGACATTTTAAAAGATAATGGACCATTCTTAAATTTTAATCCATGAAGCTATGAATAATAACAGTTTTCAATATTTTTTCAATTCACTGAAAATTAGTGCGTTCCAAAATTTTAATTATAATATCAACAGGAAATTCACTATTAACGCTAATCATGTGAGTGAATAACTGTTTTGTCTTCTCACGATATGCATTGTATTGTCTTATTATTGTGTTAATAGTTATGAGTAATAACTACCAAACTCCCAATAACTTTTTGCTCTTAATCCCAATTTACTTTAATAGCATGCGCCAACGTGCCACATGCATTAATATTAAGTGTTTTCTCGAAATCGGGACCCACACAACAATAGATTCTGACATGCTCCAGCAATCTTAAAATCTAGTAAAGGTCGCTGATGTCATAGGTCAAACGATTATTGGAACCCATTCTTTTATTAAACGCCCTGTCATAACATAAATCAAAATATGTTTAAGATTTTCAGCCGGTGACCTTGTATTTTTTGATTGGAAAGACGCTAAATTAGCTATAACGGGTTTCCGCTAAATACAAAGAGTACCGTACAATATCGCGCCTTATAGATTTAGCAAAAAACTTATGGATCCTTTGATAAGTAACGCTAATTAATTTAATCAATAGGCAGTCATACATATCTATACATTTATAGAGCTTAAAATATGTATATTCGATAATAATGGAAAACAAGATGAAGATAACAACGAAGTTTTGTAACTTGCTTGCTCGCACGTGGATAAGTAATATTTAATAGCGTGTTTTTGTAATAGTGAATTGTACATTTGTAAGATTGAAGATAATATATGAAAAGGTTTGTAAGGTTATTCGTGTTGGCAAGTCAATACGAGCTTAATTTATTATTCCTACATGATGGATAGAATGTATAAATTGTCAATAACATTCGACGACTTTGAACAGCTAAAACCCACATAAATATGGTCGGATTTTCAAATTTTGGAATCTGGTGGCACCACGTTTTGCCTTAGAATAACAGTTTTAAAAATTCCTGTGTTCTGGTTTGAAGGGCATTAAAAATATATACTCGTACACTTATAGGACACGTTATCTTAGTAATCAATGTAGCTACATAACTGTTGCCGACCTTAGGTTAGAGTCAGATCCAATCTGGGGTTGTTTACAAGCTGTGAGACTGTGATTGTGGACATTATGTTCGTTTGCTACTATAAAATAATATAAAAACACTATCCAAGATTATTGCTGATTAAATATTTTGTTCACAGGGCGTCAAAATCAAAATGGACGACGCGGGCAACATACTCATCAGGCGCTACTCCAAGAGTAGTGTGTTTGTGAAGAGTACGGCAGCCACCAGCAACGAGGAGACCGCGATAGGACAGGACATCGTAAAGCTACCTGGATATGCTCTTGAACAGGAAAAGATTTTTAAGGTAATATATCTTTCTATGGTTTTTAGACTCAAAACACAATTTTCCGTGAATCGGCGATCTCACAAAGATACCTAAACTGCTTTCAATGCTTTAAAAAGTCAAATTTAAAATTAATAAACATAGATACTATTAAAAATAATTGGAATATATTATGAAGGCAAAACAATAATGGAAATCGCTGTTAGTATGTAGTTATGGATAATGAAGATCTGAACTAGCTTTTTGTGGGTTATGTTTAAGATTATTAAGTTATTCGTCAAAATACACTTATTAACTTGTTATATTTGGTTCGGTTCATGGTTCGGACCTAAATTATTTTCATCCTTGACATTTCAAGTTCCATAATTTATCCAAACATTATGCATAATTACACCAATTAGAATTTCTGAAATTGTGTATTCGAAGCCATGCTCGGTTTTAATGGTTACTTTAATGATTCATATTTAATGAATTTGCTTAGCAAATTCCAGTAATTAGTATTCTTCGTTACAAGCTGCCGTAATGTTGCCAGCGATATCGTAATCAACAAAAATTTGGGCAATTTTTATCTTTGATGCCACTTACCTTGCAACACTTAATTTGATGTAAGTGCCGTAAAAGACTAGCTGCTTGTTGAAGTACATGTAATAGATGTTTGTTAGCAAATATTTGCGTTAAGGTAAATGATTTGTGTTTGCAATTGTTTTAATTAGTCCATTTATTTTTCACATAACACATACAGAGAGGCTTAAAATAATTATATGAAATTAACAGATTTTTTAATTTTATAGTTGATACTTTAAAAACTGTAACATAATCAATAACATTAAAATTCAAGATGTAGCAATTGTGTTCCCATTAAATTCATCTAATACCTACCATACGTCTATAATTTCCATGCGTTTCGTCATAACTAAAGACAATGTAAGGAGTGAGTCTAAAAAGCCGAGCATTACTCTTAATGCCCCTTGCATTGTTCGTTGGTCATTTGTGGTGCATCACGAGTGAATTCGTGCACGATTTTTACTTTGACCGTGGCATTGCCTAATAACTTCTGTCTCTAATGTTCTTACGAAATCTTTGACCGTCATAAGCTACATCTTTATTCTCGCTCTCATATCTTTCGATATTAAACATGATCTTGACATTATTGTAAAAGTCTTTATCAAATATCAAATATTTTTCCAATTTCATTGTTAAAGACAATTTAATTACTATTTCCTTTACATATGATTGTATAGAAAGTAAGTCAGTAGTCAGCTTTAGATTTTCAATTAAACAGGTCGAATCAAACAATAGAAGATCCACTTCCTAGTAACAAGAAACGTTCGTTAGAAATTCATACACCATTAACTACCAGTTTTACGTAAGTACTCGCTAGAACAATGAGAGAAGATAGCACTATTAAGTAAGGAAAAGAATGGTCATTGCCTCACTTACTTGTTCGAATCTTATTCTATTTCCTTGGGACTAATGAAAGCGATTTCGCAGAAAGCAAAGTGCTTATTGTCTATTTCCAAAGCCAAAACAATGAACAGTTTCAATTAATAGCTATTGTGATAGCATATCCATATCTCTAGGAGAATATTAAATTTAAAGCATCTAGATATTAGTGTTATCTCGAATAGTTCGCTATTCCAGCTTACGTTTGTGGATTTTCCTGAACTCTTCAAAAGGCATAATGTCTCATGTATTCTCAAGTGACAATAATCTAACACCCATGTATCATTCATTCGTTACCATAAACCTATTTTCAGATTAAAAGAACTGCTTGTTAAAGAGTTCCTTCGAGACAATACTTAATGTCGAAACTAACTGATCCCTGAGATTTTTTGTGCGATCCGTCTGAGTTCCCACACCGAATTCCCTCGTGACTAAATTGATATAAAACAATGTTATCATGTTCGTCCATGTCAACCGGGTTGTGGTTTCCGAGAGCTCGGGTATTAAGTGTCTGTTTATTAAAGTTAATTAAAACATAAGGATCAAATGTCAGAAGGATAATTCTAAGAAGCAGTTTCGGAACATCATTTCATAATGTTCTTTTGAGAACGTAATGTGTTAATGCTGAGTAATTGAAACATTACCCTCTACGTTTATTTTGGACATTTTAGAATCACTCAGCGTTGTTATATAATACCTAGGTCTAAACCTATTAGTACGCAAGACAATGGTTGAATATCTGAAGTTCTCATCTTTTAAGTATTAATTACAGATTCAATATATCATCAGAGAATAGGGAACTATCAAAACAACAGGACATGTAATAGCCAATTACATAATACAACAATACCGTGGGTTAACAATTAAAATTCTCCCAAACGTTTCAAAGTTGGTATGTGCAATGACTTACGAATATTGGAGGCGGCAATTTTTATCGATACCATCGACAACTCTTTTCACGTTGTCTGGTTGCATTTAGACGGACATCTTGATGCAGTCGGCTACAGCGCGTGGAAACGCATCAGTTGTGTAATGACTTTATAGGCCTCATTCAATTTCGACGATGCACCTGACTCGGCATTTTATTTTTAGGGTTCCTCTATGCTTGTGGCAAATCTTAAACATTTCGATAATATTGTTATGGACTATACCCACGTTTTATGAAGCATTTGCGTCGTATAATAAGCTGTATAGTTCTATTAACTGACTAAATGAAATAGACCTTTAATGGAGACCTACTGATGTAGCTGATATGCATGTAAAGTATGATGAATAAACAAATACTAAAGGACACGCGTAAAGAGCATTAAGAGTAGTAAAATATTGCAAAACATCAGACCTATAGCGTAACCTAAATGCTGAATGAATCATAATCCAGTAATTTAATAGACAAGATCCCATTCACTCTAATATAAACCTACTTTGATTTGTCTAAACGAGGTTCACGCTTGACCGGTTGCTTTAAATTCAATTCAACCATTGCATTTGTTTGATCGAGCGATTGTCTTTTCATTACCGACCGAAGTCTTGTTATGTAATATTAATTTGATAAGATCATCAAAGAGATTATATTGATTCATCTACTGCTTGGGTTGATGTTTAAAATGCTGTAAATGAAGTTGAGTTATTCCACTTTCTTTGATCTCTATCAGCAATTTTGTATTAATTAAATTAGTTGTTAATCTACATCGGATGATGATTTTTAAGATATTCAGATACCCTTGTCATCAATTATGTATCACATCGTGTGTAACAAATGTCAATTGATTTGTAATATGTGTACAGGCAATCGTGATCGTTTTGTTAATTTTAGAAATAAATAAAACAGTTATGTACATTGTACAATCAGTAATTTTCAATTATTTTGCAACAACATATTTTTACATTATATAATATCGTGATGCCCATGTGAAAAACCAGTAGACTTAGAGATTCTTTCGACGTTAAATTTTTTCTCACGTTTATGCTTGCAAATGCAGTTATTTTTCGCATTAAATATGATTGAAAATTCGAAACTCTTTATTTTAATTTATTTTAATTCATTGTAATTATTAAGATAAATACTATTTCTTAACTATTAAGGCCAAATTATAATTAGGTATTTCCTTATTTGGAAAATGAAATGATTTCGATGTTTTCAAAGTTCTTGCAACAATATAATAATTTAAGTTAAAGAACTTAGTTTTGCCAATTTCGTTATTCAGAATCTTATCTTGTATGTAATAACGTAAATTTAACTAGACTAGATTGCAAAAAGTATTACAGACACATTCCTAACTATTCTTCATTCTACAGCTATTCGACATGAAGAAATTCCAATCGAACGTGAACCGGGAGCTTCGCCGAGCGTATCCAGACCGCAAGAGGCTGGAGACGCAGTGCTTGTCCGCCGTCGCGTTCGTCAAGTCTGACGGCGACCTCTTGGAGTGCCCCATCTGGGTCCTCGTCATCAACGTCGTCGCTATGGACATGCTCAAGTCTAAGTTGCCTCCAGGTTAGTACAATTAACGTCTAGGTGTATGCTTTGTTGGTAGAATAATTTGATCTGTTGCCGTCGCGTTCGTCAAGTCTGACGGCGACCTCTTGGAGTGCCCCATCTGGGTCCTCGTCATCAACGTCGTCGCTATGGACATGCTCAAGTCTAAGTTGCCTCCAGGTTAGTACAATTAACGTCTAGGTGTATGCTTTGTTGGTAGAATAATTTGATCTGTTGCCGTCGCGTTCGTCAAGTCTGACGGCGACCTCTTGGAGTGCCCCATCTGGGTCCTCGTCATCAACGTCGTCGCTAT
>DWPV01003885.1:0-14456 GCA_018251915.1 Urbanus proteus proteus
AGCTGAAAGTTTGAGAGGATGGATGGATGTTTGTTACTCTATAACTTAAGAGCGGCTGAATGGATCTGGATGAAATTTGGTGCAGACATAGACATTAGTCTGGAATAACATACAGGCAACTTTTTATCACGGGAAAATGTGAGGTTCCCGTGGGATACAATTATTTTGTTTTATCGCCGCGTCAATCTCGTGAAGTGTTTATTGATTTACCTTTCAAACGCTAGTGAAACCGCGGGAATCATCTAATATGTGTCTAAGTCTCTAAGTACCCTACTGATATATTACCTATCTACCTTAAGCAGAAAAAGGTGTGGCGATAATGCCTATAGGAAATCAAACCAAGAAGAGTTCATCAACGAAGATCTAATACCTAATTGTCCTATTGTACAGGTATAATATGCTAAAATAAAGTACCTACACTACAAAATAAATACGGTAAAAATGTACTGTTGACGTCAATTCATATTTAACAAACGTATAAAACTTAGCTTGTGCCAACAAAATGTAATTAACGCAATAATCAGGTTTTTTAGCAGCGCTCGTGTAAGAATTGTGCGCCAAAAATAGCTACTAATGCAAATTTTATCGCTAAAATACCCATTATTTCAAAGCACTTTTTTCATATTAGCATATTTTTTACTAGACATTGTCATGTGGACGGAAAACAATTAATATTAATGAACTTTTTTTATGTACCGTGTACCTACTTTGGATCCTAGCTAGAGTATTATGCTTGAAACTTTCGGTCTGTGAACTAAAAATAATATTCTAAATTACAATAAATATTTCATTGCAAGTTACTACAACCTTTTGTGACCTCAAGTAGGAGTTTAATCTTATTTGTAGTCATAAAAAGTTCAAAAATATATTTTGCCGCTTAAACCTAATGTTTAGCTGATAAATTAAATATGTTTATTGTTTTTATCACACTTTAAGGTAGATAGTCTATAAAAATCAAGTAAATGTTTACTTGTACTCAATTATAAACAAACTTATTGAATATGAAGATATACACTAGGTACTTATAAAAAATTGTACACATAAAATTAAAACCGCGTATCATGAGTAGGTAGGTATATTAAAATGTATGAATTCTGCGATAATTCAAGTAAAAAAATATATACATAAATACATCTCTAACTCCTCTAAATAAGTAAAGAAAATAGAAATAAATATTATGGAACGACATATAGAAATAAATCAAAGTAAAATGTAAAGTTTGCAAAACCTTTTTGTAAAATATACTGTTTCGCATTATTTTTCCGTAACTACTATGCATGTATTTTTCAAAACTTTACATACAATGTTTCACTAGCTTATAGGCTTGAAGATCATTTGAAGACGCTTTAAAAAGACGCTTTCTTCACTCATAGTAGTACTCTACCCCACAATAGGATTTTCTCCTGTGTCATGAGTGCCATAGACACACAAAGACGAAATCACAAACACCCAGACCCAGAACAGCAATCAAAATTCACTCTCTAAATAAACTCTACGCGAAAACACAAATCTCAGATACGTATTGGTAATTTTAGTAAAAAAAATATAATTTGCTTGTACAGTAAGTAGGAACATAACGACTACCTAAATTGAAATTATCCGAAATCGTTTAGAAATAATTTCCATAGCACACGATTCCGATAGATATTCGTTTTTTTCTTTCGATATTGTATTTTAATTACACGCGTAACATAATTAACAGTTCGGACCATCCAAATTCATTTATCAAGGGGCGGTAGCTTATCTAAGATTGATCGCCTAACATCATGTTTTAGAGAGATCTACAAAAGACTCAAGCGAGTGATAATTTGTGATTTTTCACACACACCCAGCGTTTTACGAAACCGATAAAAAGGTCTCTCTATAAATCATTTATCTAAAACAAGTTTCTATAGGATTCCTTTCATTTTTTAAATGTCCTTTTCACGGTTACAACCCATCGCGTTTTAAAATCGTCGTTTTTTGCACATTTGAAGATATCATTTAAAATTATGTCAGGCGGCGGTAAAATGATCTCAAAGCAGCAATGCGTACATTATGTTCTACTTTTGGTGGTAACGATGGAGTTATAATTTTGTCATAAGTACATATACATTTTCAATCTTCCTTTTTTATAGGTGGTAAAGTAGAACCTTTGTGGTTTGAATCCGGCGACAACATCGCCACACTTATTTCTGCCTCGTAACAGCAGTGTGGCGCTGCTGTGTTCAGGTTTGGCGATGTGGTTAGGGAGACACACTCTTCCGAGGCGTTCCAACTTAGTCCTCAAGGGTAGTAATGCACCTGTGATCGACCCCAAGTAGGACTATGATCATATCTGGGGTTGATTACAGATGTCCATCCAGGTGGGCTGCATGCTCGTTTGCTACTTCCATAATATAAAAAAAAATCTTCATTGTAAATAATTTTTACAAACTTATTTTTGTAGAACCACGTACAAGGTCTATCTAAGCTACAAAAAGATTTAGCAATATAGATTTCATTGTTATTTTAATCAACAAAAAATTACATATATGTATGTAGTTTTAATAAAAAATATTTGTAGAAACTAGTTCTTTGCAAAAATATCTATTACAACGTAAATTATTATACAAATGGTCGTGTGATGTAAGTCCAAGTCCAATAAAACAAACTTTACAATAAGTAAATATCTTACGTTTGCTTTATAAAGTAAAAGAAGGCTGTGAATAAAATGGGAACATATACATATATGCACATATATCATTTATGTCGGAAGAACAATGTTAAATTATTTTTTGCATGTTGCAATTAGTTTAAAAGTATAGGTAGGTATATTATTTATTGTTCAATAAAATACCTATAACTTCGATTAAAAAATTCCAAATTCTTTTTCAGGTAACTAAAGCACACATCTGAAAACTTATAACTTGTAAGTTTTATGAGTTTTACAAGTAGTAGGTATCGATGCTACTCAACTACATAAACTTTTATAAGACATGTAATAACGATTTAAAAAAACGTACCAGGCCTTGAAGCATCCCATAATTGGGATATTTGCTAATAGTCTTTGCTATTGGCAAGCGAGTTTGATCATTTAATATAAAGCGGGCTACAATCTCCTTTGGTGGTACCATTTAAGCAAAAATATATACCAACTCAGGTATTTTTGCATAAAAGCTTCAAAAATAATAAATAAAAAAGTATAGTTTATGTACCTACACCTGCCTACATACTCTTACGTGTACCCTGTAGTAACCAAAGTATTTTTACTTGCGCATTTTTTCATTTTTTACCTACTTGATATGATATAGAATATATTAAAAGTAACACTAATTTAAACTAGATTTTGATACAAAATATCCGACTTTAGCATTTTTTGTACCATTGTAACAACCTAAGTACAAAATTCACGCAAGTGATTTAAAAGAAATAAAAACGAGATGATTTAAAAAAAAAAGATAAACGAAAAACTTAGGAACACGATAATAATCTAATATAATTAATATACCGAGAATACTACATTTTTTTCAAATTTTAAACATGTTTCTAAAAGTTAAAAGTTAGATATATCTAATTACTCATATCTATTTTAATAGGTACTGTACTATGTTAGTCTTAACTAACAAAACCTGCGTTAGTATTTATGTATAAACATATGTGAGACAGTAATGCGTGTATTGTACTATTAGTTAAATATTGGAGACTTCGTATTCAATACAAACATACAAATTATATTACGTTATTTACTCATTCTTTTATATTTTCTATTTGCTTTATATGGTAGAGGCCAGTAATCACCAGTTTAGTTTAAGGTCATTTTATTATATGTAACCTTATGTTACGAATGTCTGATGATATTCAGAAAATTCGCTATACAATTAAAACTTTTGGTAACTTATAGTGATATTTTTTATTATTAATATTTTAAGTTTTTTTTTTAAACTTAAAATATTAAAAATATAATCTATATTAAAAAATACGCTTTCTACACTCATAGCCCCACAGCAAGATCTTCTCCCGTATCGTAAGTGCCTTGGACAGACAGAGAATGAGCGAATTCACAAATACCTAGACCAAGAACACAAATCTAAATTAATCATTCAGAGATCTGAGAAGCGAACCCGGGACCCAGTGCGTCAGACCGTTATGGTAACCGCTCCGCCACGCAGGTCGTCAAAAGGTATGCATGGTTCCTCTTATATACAAAATAAAGAGTCAGTTTATCGGATTTAGAAGTAAGTAATCTTAAATGCACGTGCCCAAGTAGATAAGCTCCCATTTGAGTCGTCATTAATGAGCGCCGATTTCACTAATGTATCTAAAGCTTTGTTGCGTAAAAAGGAGTGGACTCTAATCCTAGTGAAAGTAAGAAAGTATATTGTTTTTAATGAATGTCATTGGTCCTCACACCATAGACAATTAAATATATTTAGGTATATATTTTTTATTTAATGTTGGCCAGTAACATAGACTTTCTATTTAACTTTTTTTTGCCATTTAAGTCAGGTATATCGAAATATTTTTACAGGAGTGCATTACGATAGTGTTATTTTTGCTGTATTTTATACAATTCTCAAACAATTCCGAAAGTTATTAAATTTTGATTTCATTGAAATATATGTGTTTCGTAAGGTTTTTTCACGGCATCGATAATTTAATTTCAAATCTAGTTTCTACTTTTTCTCGGAATATGAGCGGAATGTTTTCAATAGTTTAGTGGCGGCGGAGGCCACATCGGTTAAATAATTTGTTCCAAAATTTCGGTATCTATTTCTAGTAAAAAAATCAAATTGGCCTACATTTTTTTTAATTTAGCTACTGCCCAGTGCCATATGGTTAACCACATACGGGTCTTCTAAGTATAAATAAAAAGTTAAATTGTAAAAACGGCTCAAGAGGCGTTCCGTAGGCGGCACGCTTTAACCTCGAATGTGCGATTTTTTTTACCTTTTTTCAAAGACAGCTGCTTGCCTTGACCACTTGCGATTTAAGCATTCTTGTGAAGTGATACCGCGGTTGAAGTAGTTTAATAAAATATACAAAAATCTACCTACATGTCTGTAACGCAATAAAGAGAAAATAAAAGATTTTTTTGTTGTTTCTTTTAAATTCTATAACAAATCTGAAGTACGTCTATCTCTCTTGTGTATATTATTTTTATAAAGGTACCTACTATGGACGTGTTGTGCATTAAAAAAATCATATACGGTTATTTAAAAAAATATGGATTAAATTTCAATACTGATATTAAATATGTAGTTAGCTCATAACACTCGCGATGAGGGAATCGTAGTGGGAGGAATAGATGAAGAAAGCTCTGTGTATGTGAGAGTGCGTTATTTACAAACAAAACATATAAAATAATTTTAAATATAGCGTTACAACCACAAAATATTACTACCATCACAGACACCGCTCAAAAATATTCACAAAAACAGGAATTGGTTCCAAATCTTTAAAATGAGGGGAACCGAGATTATTGAAATAAAAATCGATTCGCCATTCTAGGAAGTGAGCTAACGCGACACTTGCTTAATCTGCCATCGCAGATGCCAGTCTATTATTCCACGACACGTGTTCTGCGTTATTTGCTTTTTTACAAAAATAGCTACCGCTTGTTCTCGAACGTAACTCGACTCTAGAACGTAACTCGAAAGTTACTTAAACTCCTTAATATGATTAGTGCACGACTGCACATGTTATGGATAACAATACAAAATAACAGCTTTATGTTTTAATTTTATACTTTAAATCTTATCGCACGTGTAGTGTAGCCTAGCACCTGGTACCTTAAACGTATTTAATCCTATCTACTCAGACTTATTTCGGATTGTTCTCTAATCCTTATTCTTCTACATTATAGATCGTAGTCTAAAAGTGCTAAAATAAATCTTAAACACGTGTTAACTTCGCTTCATATAAGCATTTTAAAAGCTTTAATTATTTAATTTCATTCGGTAGTTATTGATTCTGGTTCTCAAATAAATGTTGCTTTACATTATGTTGTCGATCGTACCTATATATATAGAACTATGCGTTACTAGTAAACGATTTAAATAGGTACTTAATTTCAATTAATCTCAAATATGTATAACATAGTTTTAGTTTCTGAACGTCAGCAGTGCCACTTACGTAACCAATTCCGCCAGATTATGATTGGAATTTGGTCGATACTAGCGCCGATTGAGTTCAATATTGGGTGGATATTGAATGAACTAAAAAAATACTAAGCGAAGTCACATACACTTTTATTTAAATGTTTATTAAGACATTTGATCATACAGGTCACTAAAACGGATAGTAACGACTTCTTTAATGGGCAATCTAAGTATTTTCAACTTATTTTGGGCAAGAAATGACTTCATCTTTGACAGATTGAATTAGAATTGGAATTGGAATTAATATTGGTTTCGTGAGTACCGCTGCAGATTGTTGAGGCGCATGAGATTAACATGTGACTAAAAAAACAAGACAAAAGTAAACATGAACTTTCTAGAAACTAATAATCACGCTAAGCACCAACTAAAAATATAAAAACGATGTATTGTGCGTAGTTATACAAATAATTGATTTCACATCGACATCCTTCTTATTAAAAAAATATATATGTAGTAGTACCTACTTGTTTTAAAATCACATTACCTCAAATCAAATATACACGTGGCTGACAACACAGATTGCAATCAAGAAGGGATTTCAACTCAAATGCGTCGGGGATTAAGAAATTATTTATAATCTGTGTGACACCTTCAGATTTTGGATCGGTCATTTGATAGAATCAGTTTTTCAAAAAACTTAATACCCAAGATTTACTATAACAATAAAGAAAACACATTATATAAATGTACATCAAGACAAACAATATTAGGTAGTAGATATTTCATACATAGGTACAGTTTTCTTAAACTGATTATCAAATATGCGGCATTGAATAGCAAAAAACATAATATAAGTTTTTGTTTAAAGAAGACTAAAAACTAACAATAGTTTTATTTAAATTATAATCTTTTTATCAAAAACTATTATTTCTACGCTACTAAAAATCTTAAATTAAAATTGAAATGTAAATAAATGTTAAAATTTCAATGATATTATCAATTAGAATAATTACTTTACGCAAAGTCCTTGAATTCAAGTCTAGTCAAATAAAATTACAGACAAGTAAAGTAAGATAACCATTTTTTTTTCTTTTTTCCTATCAAAGCCTGAGATGTATTCCACCCTCTACAATCAGTAATGAATGCACGGATTGGAAATTCAAATGAGACTGGCCAAATTTATGGCTACACGCTCCCTCTCGCTTCCATTACACCCTATTCCGTCACATTTATATGTATTTAAACATATATACGGACCGTATATTCTGTATTTCCTATTTATATTGGGTACGTGACCTCTGTCGCTGTTTTTGAATTAATTAGACTGTAATAATTAGATTCCGTTTTTTAATATTCATTACACCTTAAAAAATACAAACATATTTGTGTAACTATATTTGTAATTTAATAACTGGCGCAATTTTATTTATTTTATTATGGGACATTATTATAAATAGATACTATAACTTTTTGGCTATTATTGGATGATGTTTCATGATCTATAACCAAATTGCAAATAAAAAAATTAAACTAGCAACACCGGCGACGGACATGCTAAAAACTCTCCCAAAAAACTAAAATGTTACGTTCTGCAATTATTATTTTAAGATGAATCCCTGTCAAGCACTGTCGGGATTATTTATTTAAAAGAAAGTTTTTATTGTAAAAAGCGCGGTAAGGAAATGCAAAAACGCTGTACTACCTGCCAGCCGTCCCTTTACAATCACATGCACATACCATTTTTAAATAGTCACATTAAAAAAAAACAAATAACCATCTTTACCGCGCGAAAAAATCTATTGTCAATCCCAATTTCTTTGTCCGTTTAGGGAAATCTGAAAAATATGTTACAGATCTAATCCTTTTCTTCTGTGCTCGTTCTCAATGATTTCCTTACAATTTAATTTTGAATGTGTGTGTTGAATCGTGTATAATAAAATCATACGAGAGCTAAAGACCAGAGCGCATCTAATTAAGTATAGATTTTTTCTGACGAATGCTTGAAAAAATAGTTAAGTACTTTTTTTAAATTATTTACGTATTTCAAGACTGAATTAAACGTATATTCTGTTACATCACCTATTTATTTTACTTTGATAAGTGGGAAGGTAGGTATATTTATTGTTAAGAACGTACCTATTTTTATTATCGCGATCAATGTAGCGTTCCAAAAAAACCGGAAGTTTAGACAATTAAATAAAATAGGAAAATATGTCTATATATTTAAAGATGGTAGAACTCTATGTACTTCGACTCCGGCGGCACTTCCGCCACACCTATTTTTGCCTTATAACAGCAGCGTAACGCTGCTGTGTTCTGGTTTGAAAGGTGTGGTTAGGGAGACATAATTATCCGAGGCGTTCCAACTTAGTCCTCAGGGGTAGCAACGCATATGTGGTCGACCTCATGTAGGACTGTGATCTTATCTGGAGTTGATTACAGATGTCCACGGGCGGCAGTGGCCACTTACCATCAGGTGGACTACATGCTCGTTTGCTACTTCCGTGATATAAAAAATCCCTAGATACTTCGGTAATCTCTGTATAACCGTTGGATGCAGGGTTCTTTTAGAGTCGGAATGACACAGGTTAAGGGGAGGGAGTCTAATGTATATTCAACAATGGACTATTAAAGACAATGAAATAAATACTAGAAGTAATAAAACGTACCTAGCTACTTAAATCATGTTATATTTCGGGCTGTTACAGATTACAGTTTGCTTGATTGTGAAGAGGGTTAGGTGAGGGACTTAATCGACCTGAGGGACCTATATCGAAATTTCAAAACATTCATAAGTCTTATGACGAAGTTTAAGGACTGCTAAACAATAATATAACAAAATTTACTAACGGCTTAAAGTACCTACCATAGCATGAAGGTACGCATTAACGCACAAGCGCTCCCCATCATTCTTCAACAGCACCCGATGTTGCTTAACTTTACAGATTTGTTACTATCTACACGAACAGCGGCGACGCTTCCCTAATTTACACAATGGACAATTTAAGTAATATCATAGATATCGTTACTGTCTTTGTTGTCATTAACTTTATTTCTAAGACCTCTATTACGTTAAAAATAATACCTTATTAATAAAAAAGACATATTCATATTTAAATAGCTTCTGTATTAAGACAAAAATAGAGAAAGCCGTTTCAAAGTATTTTACTATTATAGTAGCAGTTAACACTTTTGTATAATAAAACCATTTTTAAAATTAAAACTTTTATAGCAACACCTAATAAGCACAAAAAACATGGTTGTGCATAAAATTATCGTTACCGATTTTTGTTCTTATTTATATTACAGTCGTTTAAATAATCTAGCAAGAAAAATAGAAATCCATATGCCGTAACATGACGTCTACGAGCGGCCGACGAAATTACACGAAAATTGAATGTCCGTCACAAAGTAATATAAAATGCAAGAATCCTTTATTGATTTGCATTTTATTACTTACCTCTTTGTGCTTTCGGTTGACAATGGCGTAATAAAAAATTAAGCCTGGCTAGTTTTGTCCCAAATGCAAATCCGTTTTCAGTATGCAAATATATTGCTCTTACAACAAAGGTGGGACATCCGACATCGTTGGCAGTCGTAAAAAGCTTAGAAAAACACAAAGAATTTGTTCCAGATATTACAGAGGCAACGGTACTTTCGACCAGGCGCGGTAAAAAAGGGTTGACCGTCAACAAGCGACAGTTTTTGCTACTTTTTGCTGTACAAAATCCTTTTAACTTGATTAATGTACAATGGCATTAATTTTAGTCCAACTGTTTAGTTAGGACCGCTTTCTTTTTGGACAGGAGTAACGGTTTTTGAAATCTTTCATCTGTCCGGTAAAATCGTCATGAATAAAAAAAACTACTTGTAGGACTTGAATTCTTAAAGAAAATATATAAATAGGCATAATTGTGTTACCGTTTCATTAAAAACATGGTTCCATAGGAATAAAGCAGTAAATACGATAAAGCAACATTGTCTGTCTTTCGCTATAGCGGTAAAACTATAAATGACTCATACAAATCTATAAAAGACACAAAATGTATATTTGTAGTTTACATTTTGTCCTTACTAAATGTCTTAGTGGTACATATCTGTTAAAAGTTTTAATGCCAGCAACCGGGAGACAAAACTGCGAGGAAAATGCGCGATTACATCATAAGTAGGTAGATGGGATGTGACCACGCAAAAAGATATATTTCTTAGTTAGTTTTATTTCTGTAAAAATACTCATTCCTATCAGATTGTACTTAATGTGAAGAATTATTGGTAATAAACAAGGCAAACATATCTAAGATCCACTTGACTCGCCCAATAACTCTTCAATGATTTAGCATGTACGAGTATTTACCTATAGCATGTCTACGTTTAATAGTTAGTGCTAACTTTTTTAATTTTAAATTAAAATTTTACGTGTCTAAGTCGACAGGGGTCTTCTACGTTAAATGTGAGTAGAATAAAAGTTATGTTAGGAGATCTAAAGCTGATTGAGGGCCTTTTGACAATTGTAAGAGGTCTTGAGGTATTTCAGTCTTACCTACGAGTATACCTAAGTCCAATAATAGCAGTTAGTATAAGAATTGCTCTGTTCTGGTTCAATGTTTAAAAGCACACAAAAAATATAAAGCGCGAGCGCGTGCCCTATTATTTTAAAAACGTTACCCTCGTTGAAATCTTAAGGGTCGCGTACAATGCCGGAAGCCACACGCCCTGCGGTAAAAACCGACACGCGAATGTCAAAAACACGAAATTATTTAGTTACACGTTTTAAAACCCCCTAAATTGAATGCACTTTGCGGTTTTTAGCCTGTTTTTTGCCGTAGCGTGCTTTATTCGATAATTTGTTGTTTGCGGTCACGTCAGGTGATGTTTTGAAGACCGGGTCATGTGTTGGCCTAAAAAGGTGACATATGTTTTTGCTTGTTTATGGTTTTTTAGTATTGTTCTTTACAATGCAAATATTTCAATGTAAGTATAAATAATTATGTAATTTGTTGCGATAATTAATTGAATTATGTATTCACGTAATAAATTCTACTTTATTTCGTTTGACTTTTTATGCATCGATATAATTTTTGTGTCTTCTTCATTGTGAAAAGTTACTAGTTATACGTATTACTATACTATATGACTATGATTTTAATTTGTCGCTCTAATTTTTTTCCGGTCTACATGTATTAGGTTACTATATTATAAAGGTAGGTACACTACAAATTCCCTAAAACAATACTACACAATAACCTTAACCCCAAGAATACCTGTGTAACAACTACCGTTTTTTTTCCATAACTGTTACCAAAATGCGGTCTCCCACGTCGTTAGTTTTTTAATGTGCATCATAAAGTAAAAAATGTTTCATTTTAACACCTCAGTCACCCTCGGTTCTATATTACACTTCCGTCAACAATCGGGTACAAAAAGTCCCCGTTAAAAAGATGGTAATTATAGAGTACTTTACAAATTAGGGGACTTTTTACAACGCTTTTTATTGAGGAACGTGTAAGAGTAATTATTATTTTATGTAAAGTTTAACTTATTGCTTGGCAAGAATAGCTAGGGTGTTTTTTTACTGAGCATTGTTAAGATAAAATAAATATAAGTTTAATATGATATTGATTTTATGTGTAACGAAATTGGAATATTGTCTTGAAATGTTGAATTAATTAAAATTAACATTTGGCACGTACCTAAGTATATCTTAAAGACCAATATTTAAACGTGTAGGTACTATTCTAAGACGAAGTTAAATCGTTTTATAATCTCGATAGCAGGATTCTAAGATGTTCTTTTGTGTGCTAAGAATTATGATATGGCATGTAGGTAGGTACCTATGTATGCATTCTATGTGATATAAGCTTACTTAACTTCCACTACAATTTGCATTTTTTAACAAACAGATTCCTTGTGATAATTTCAGTCGTTATATAAAAGTTCGAATTCGTGTTAGGTTACAGAATAGCTCCATAGCACAAGTGGTTACGTTATCACAAATATTATTTTCGAAAATATATATCTTTTACCGTATTTACTTAACGTAGACAATAAACTTTAATAAATAAAAGGCAAAAGACAAGGAAAATTATGTTCGATAGTAAATCAAGTATATTATATAACGTGCATATACATCTACTCACCTATATTTTCTTTATATAAAGCTAGTATTTACCCGCAGCTTCGCTTGCGCTCATGTACATTCACAAAGAGGCCGTAGGTATGAAAGAATGTAAATTGTAGGTATAAAAGTTACTTTTCTATCCCTCGGGAGTAGTACCACTTTCCGGGATGAAAGGTACTCTATGTCCTTTCCAGACCCCCGGCAATGTTTGTGTAACAATTTCATAACGATCGGTTAAGTAGTTAAAGCGTGAAGGCGTTATAAACAAACAAATAAACGGACTTTCGCATTTATAATAATTATTAGGATTAAAGAAACAAACGAGCATGCAGTCCATCTTATGGCAAACGTTCATTACCGCCCAATTTATAATCAAACCCAGATAAAATAAGGAATTAGGGTCCTACCCGAGGTCAGGAACAGATACGTTGCTACCACTCATTTGTTCCTCTTCTTTACTCTTTAACCAGAACACAACAATTCTTATACCAACTGGTATTATAAAAGTTCTCTTCCAATTGTGAACAGACTCTCAACCAGCTTTAGATCTCCTTACATTGCGTTTATATCTACACTCTACAGACATTTAACGTAGAAGTCCCATATCAGGCAGAATAGTATCTATTCTTCTAAACAACCTTTACTGATTTATATTTACCACAACACTACTCTTGTATCTCATGTATATATGTATTGTATGTAAAATCTTGTATAGGAAAACACGATTTTGTGTGTCACCATACGTTTGATGTCTATATATAAACGGACCAACGATAAGTAAGTTGGTACATATCTCTTCTTCCCTATATTGATTAAACAACCCAAGGCGATAGGACTTTGAAGGAATCGACATGGTTTTCCAAACGGTTATGCAGATCGCTATCTCTAACATCTGCTGGACGCGTGTCTTCAGCACAAAATTGGTTAATACATCAAACAACAATTTCACGTGCCATCAACTTAAACTTGAAGTCTTTATTACCATAGCGAGATATTATCTAACTAGTCGATTTTCTGGACGAAAATCAAGATGTGAAATCGATCCCAAAAGCTGTGCTTAAAATAATCCATCTTTATATCTTTTTGCACAAAAACCTTCGGTCAGTCAACAGGGCTCAACCTTTTGTTGGAATTTTTCGACTCTGTTCCACAATAGGCCATAATCTCCAAAAAGTGACCCCAAAGAGTGCTCAGAATTGTACTAGTCAATGCCGGCCATCGACGGCGCATGCTCGAAAAAAATTAAAATCGCCTATTTATCGAGGTATTTTTATGTATCTAAATCCGTATACAGGGTGATAGGTTTCGGATTTAAATTGATGTAGAGTTCATGATATTCCACTACAAGGTATTGATTTTATAATTCGTTTGCTACGATGTGTTATTCATAAATCCATATATTGTACATGTATCTTGTTGTTTTTTCACTAATCCGTACGAACTTCTGTAATTATTTTTGTATAACATGTAGGTATAATTTATTACTCGTGTTTAAGGAATTATGCTCCTAAATGGGTAAGTTTATTGTGAAAACATACAGATGATATTTTGTCGAATATCCATATCAGAATGTTACGATAAAACTCAGTATTAAATGTACAGTTTACTGACAATCAATTATTATCGCTTATATTTTAAACGTTTCCGTCCCAATTTTTCAAAAAAGACATTCATTTTTCATGCTACTTTTATTTCTTTCAGATAAGTTTAAACATACCTAAAATTAAATGAAAAAATAAACACCCTGTATACAAGCATATGCGAAGGGCTCGCAGCTTGCAGAAAGGGATGGCCGCACGCCGGACGACACACCTGCGTAGGTACGAAAAAAGCGAAAAAAATCCACAACGCAAATATGGACAGCTCATATGCTACTGGGATGTTAACAACCCATCGGGCAGATAAAATTATTGGCAATTTATCATTTTTATGCTAATTTAGCATTCGCGTAATTATATGTAGGTACTAAGACGTAATAGTAAGGCTCCATATTTTTGTTATTTGTCAAAGCTTACATTTTAGAGTTGTGAAAATCAATGCTACTGTAACGGTTAGAAATCATAAAGTAGATAGATTGACCATTTAGCATTTTTATGCTAATTTAGCGTTAGCATAATTATATAAGTAGATATTAGGATGTAGTCTAAGACTCTTATTTTTTTATTTACGATTATCAAAGCTTACATTATAGAGAGTATTGACATAATTAGGGTAAAAGCCGGATAGTTGCCTCGAAGGGATAGTTGCCCCGGTTGTTGAATTACTATGTTAGGGATGTT
>DWPV01003886.1:0-14452 GCA_018251915.1 Urbanus proteus proteus
CCGGTGAGCTATGCAAGGGCTCACCCTAATTTGGTATAATATATCGAAGAAAGGTGTCTATTCACTGTGTACGTCACCCGACTGCGGCGGGTCGAGCCGCAATCTAGCGAAAGTCGCTGATTAAAAGGCAAACACAGATTCGCGCGTCTGAAGTATGGAGCGGGAATATCTACGGTATGTATCATTGAAAAAAAGAAAAAAAAAACTACGTTAGTCGTTTTCAGTTTTAAGTTTGAAACAGTCGAGTTTTTTTTATTTATTTTATAACATTTCGTTATAAATAATACGGTCATGATGTAAGGTTTCGTTAGCTATACAATACAATGATATTCATATGCACATAATGATGAAATTTTAAACTTAGACACATATGTATAGAATTAATGTTATTCTGAAAAGCTTGTATCTCTTGAATAACTAATTTTGAAATTAGTGCTCTTAACGAGACCTTTCTATTTGTCTATCTTATAGTGATATAACATTATGGGCTAAAATATGTTCGTTCGAAAGTATGCACATAATGATGTGTAGAATAAAGGGTATTTTCGAAAGGCACAGTATCGCTTGAATAGCTCATTTTGAAAATTAGCGCACGCTTAACAAGACCCCTCTGTATGTCAATCCTTGACCTAAATACCCTTAGGCGCCGTTTATGGAGCCGCGTAGCGTAGCACAGAATATGGAGTGCAAGCTATTGGCCAAAGATGCATATAAAGCTGCTACATACTCGTATTGCTTTTTGCCACATATGCAAAGATGCCAACTTCAAATAAAGTGACGTTGATATGTTAGATGCATATTGTGCTTAGATGCAAATTATTTAAAACATCTATTAGAAATCAATGCTATATACTGTTTTAATTTAAATCACTTACTATGATATAGAAATACTCGAAGTAAAGCAACAGTCAAAATAATGTTAAATTTCAAATATAAAAGTTAAAAATTTCTGTGTCTCGATGGATTTACTTCAAATTTTTAGAAAATGTGTTTTATACTTTTTTCGAAGTTCCTACGGGAACGGGAGCGGAACTTTTATTTACTTTTCAAATAATGAATATCAGACTGAGCCACTGCAAAGCATAACCTGTTTTAGCTACTAAAAAATAAAATTCTGAAACGAATGCTTTCTATTCAGTTGTACTTTTTTAAATATTTTTTTTTTATTGTATCCTAGTCAATAAATGAAATATCATCGTCACGATCATCTCTTAGCTTTGTTTGCAACTCTTCCATCGGACTCATCTGAGCCTGGTACTCCTGTCGAGCAATCCCCGAGAGAGCAACGCCCATAATATCTTCGACAGTACCTTTCTACTCTTATCCTTTCCGGAGTCAGGAGGAGGACTAAAACTGTTGCCACCTGCAAGTGTTAGTCCTCTTACGATAGGCAGGGATACCGTAGCTCTACTCTTATCCCGATACATAATCATAAAATTAAATTTTACAATAAAGTACACAGTCATGTATTTAATGCTGAATAACACGATGCTCAGGGCAAACAATATACTACGTACTACGAAACCCATCATTTTGCTGAGAGCAGAGCAAACAGGCAATCAAATCGACAGTTTCAACGAAAATCCGTCGAAATTTTATTTTCCGTTAGCATGGTCAACAGAGATTCCATTTAGCGACCTTAATCGTTCCGAATCTTTCATGTGCCACGTGAAATTTACAATGCGTTCAATTTTCATTATGTTTGGCCGGCTCAAAGCAGATTTATCTATTTTCCAAGCAAAAAGTCTGCTAAAGCTTTTCGCTTTCCCCTCTGTCCTCATTCTCGAGTTGCCTGTAATCTGCGAGAATCGGGGTTTGTGTCAAGAAAAATGAAAATACCCGCCGCCGAATTCAGAGAAACGAGTTTTCACACAAAGAACTTTAGCCAATATACTGAATAACAGTTCGGGCCTTGATTTCCTTTCTTTGAACTTAGTTCACTAGAAAAAATGCTTGCTTCTAAGAATAAAATGTGTGTGAATATCGGATTTGAAATCTATAGGCCTATTTTTCCCTATTATCCTCTAGTATGATGTTATGAGTTTTAAGGTATAAACATTTATAAATATTTTACAGTTTTAATTTAAAATTCAGTAATGCAGTGTACCTATGTTTAATTCAGACACCTTAAACTTAAATAACAATAATGTTCCTTGCCTTATTTGTTGCTTTAATAATGAAACACGCTCAAAATGTTAATTGTTGTTGGTTTCCAAAGTTTAAACCCGGCCGGAGTATGTGTATGAAAATTCTCACCCAAACTAGGCGAAATTTAGAGAAACCCATACGAAACCCTCATTTAGTAAAATTAATTAACGTCACATTACCGTCATACTATTTTGTATGGTACATGCTAGTAGGTCAACGAGAAATTCACCAGATTAAGTGGCTACTTCCTTCTATGGCCATCTGCAATAAATGCCTTAAATTTCAATAGTTCTACCTTAAATTATTCACAGATGTATAGGTAACACCGAGAACTATGTTGAAAATAGGAATTTCTAAGCAATACCAATTTGAACAGGATTCGCATCTATAGTAAGTCAAATGTGTTTTTCCTTGGTGAATAAGTTGGAATGACTCATAATTATAACTATTCTTTACATTAGTGTCGACTTTTTTATAAAAACACAAGGGTTTTTTTTCTTCACGAGGGGGAAACCTTTAAAAGGCATCCGACGTCTCGGGAGCGACGCCTGGTTATGTGGGATTTTTACCGCACTAAGACCCCCCGGTGGCCGTCCTCGGCGCTGTGAAGAGGACTCCGTGGTCTCAGCAAGGAACACCATCCGGAGTCCTCTGAGCGCGTTGCCCCATCGGGCTCAACTCGGGCGAGCGCCGCTCGCCGCACCGTCAGGTGCACAGCGGTACGCGACCACACATACCGCTGTCCTTCCAGGGGCCGCTGGCCGGACGGTTAGAGCTCCCACTCTAGCCGCCCGCGACCCCGGAGCCCCCTTTTAGTCGCCTCTTACGACAGGCAAGGGATACCGTAGCCCTATTCTGGTCCCGAAACTACAGGAACAAACACAAAGATAGTACAATGATTGTATTCCCAAAGTCAGACAATAAAAGATATTGCAAGAGCACTATCAATTATGACCAAAATTTTACCACAGGTACCGACTCGTATGTAAAAATTTCTCAACTCACCCTTTGAAAAGTCTTGTATTCACTAACGGGTGCACGTAGCACTATATTGAATAGGAACACAATCCGCCACACACTGCAACCTTTCCACTTGATTGATATGAATGACAGGAACGTGCCAAGTATGCCGATACACACGTGATACGTTTTCAAAACAAGATTCAAATCGTGAGATATGTCCTCGAGATTAACTGTGTTAGTTTTGAAAGCCGACGTAATTAGCGCATCTCAATCAACAAAGAAATATCTGTCTAATGTATTAATTAAGGCTAAGTTTTTGGCATAATTGCACGATTTTGTAGCAACTTCACGAATCGTCCAGCCATTTATTAATTAATTGTGCTAATAAAAATCGATACCACGCAGCATTATCTAACGATAACGAAAACAATTAATTTATACTCGGTCTATTTAAGTAGTGACTTGAGAAATAAAAACTTACTTTTACGTAATATTACGTAAAACTACGTTAATAAAATACCTAGTTATTCTTAATTTTAAGTTATTCTTAAGTTTCAATATTTATTCTAGTTTCAACATTCTTACCTACGCCAAAAATACCATTTCTGTCACTTATTTCCCAAAAAATGTGCCTTCTTTCATTCCCGTGAGCTAGATTTGTTGCAAATCAAAAAAAAGCAGTTGTTTTGTTTTAAAGTTTTCGTTGTAATCCAAGCTTTGACACGAGAATGCACCTATTACTGTTTTCAGAATAAATGAAAAACAAACAATATTGCAAAATTACAGTTCTTGTTTGGATAGAGGGTTCTCAAATTTTTACTTTTTGTTTTTGTTAGAATATAGGTAGAACATAGGTAGGACATGTTAGGTAGAACATAGTAATTTCAATGTAAATTGTAACCAGCTAAGTATCACGTTTCAATAGATACAACAGACAGATAGTTTAATTTAGGACAAGCTGCCGAAGAAAACAAGAATAAACCAAAAAAAAAAATTACACGAGCGTTTCCGTAAAACTCTCGCCTAATAATTTCGACGTTTGTTCCGTGTTTTTTCACATACTAGTTTTCACTCATGCGAATTTTCACTCATGTCTTTTTATAATATCAAACAAGCTTGCAGACCACCTAATGCTTAGTGGCCACTTTCATGCATGGACATCTGTAATCAACTCCAGATATATTAATTAACTGAAGTTGACCTCACATGCATAGCTACTCCGGAGGACTAAGTTGGAACGCCTCAAACAAATATGTCCCCTTTACCACACCCTACTAACCAGGAAATCAGCATTTAAAACTGCGATTATTAGGTAGAAATTACAATCAAAGTAGTACTTTCGGAGTAAAGCTGTAAGAGGTTCTAACTTCAAATATCTCTTTCAGTTCCAAATTGAGAAGCAGATCTTTGTCGACAAATTGCTGCTGACGTCTAGAAGCGTACGTTAGTTTACTATGTACGGAACGTTACAATGTGGTACAGATGAGTCAGATTCCATTGAGAGGCGGAAGGTTTCGGGAAACGAGGGTGCATGATTTATCGTTCTATTACAGTTTTCCAACTATTTGCTGATAGGTTTCCTTCCCGAGTAAAGTTTTGAGCGAAATCTTTTATCACTTTCGGGTCTACAGATTACGCGTTAAGTAATGATGTACTTATACCGTATGTATGTTATGTAGTACGTTAGCGTATTTTAATGGAATAGAAGTAAGAGGAGTAAGGAATGGAAGTGATTTAAGGACAAAAGCTACTAAGGATCATAAATTTCTCATTATTGGATTAATCATATGATAACCACACCTTTGAAATCAGAAGAAGTTAACACATCAACACTTTGACCATTATAAGTACCTAAGGAAGAAAAAATAAAAAATTACTACCACGCATACACAAAAATATACTTCAGTTATATTTCCAGGGGCTTATGTATAAATAGAAGCTAAAGTTTATGTTAAAGCGTCTTACACGTGAAGCGAGTTCATGAATACTTCGTATGCTCAAGTTAAGACGTCATTTGCATTGTTGTTTCGTGGAGTTTTGAGAATCCCCAGAGATTTCACAGTATTAAGTCTTGAAACTTCCTTCGTTTGTGTGAAGTTTTCTAAGGGAAGTCCAGTCAGCGTATTAAAGCCACGTTCCTGTTACTAAACAGCTTACTAAAAATAATGAAGTTTCGGAAAACCAACCTTCATATATCATCTTCATCATCTAGTGCACTACAGCCACGGGTGGGCCTTAGCCCCCAGAATATCCTTCCAGTCCGATCTATTCTTGGCTTTCTCTCTCCAATTTGTCACACCCAGAGTTTTTACATCCTGCACGACTCCATCTAGCCACCTGAGTTTTGGTCTTCCCCGGTTTCTTCGTCCATCTGGCTTACCATGTAGTAGACGTTTGGAACCCTAGTTTCACCCATCCTTTCCACATATCCTGCCCATCGTAGGCGTCCAATTTTTGATGACATAACAACAGCCTTGATGACATTAGGCTCATCGTAAATCAGATAAAGCTCGTGCTTATATGAGATATCATCTCAATTCTTCAAAATTGTACGTAACCAACTACGAATCTCTGTTCGGATTCTGTTAAGATCTTAATCATATTAAGTCTTATTCGAGCAAGCGAAACACGACGAACAAAAACGACCGCTTAACCAAAAGCTCGTAATTCCGCTTATTACATTTGTAAACAAAAAGCATAATTAATAAATAACATTATTAACGGCTTGTCACTGATATCTCTTTTTTAACCAAAAAATAGCAGCGAAACACACAAAAATAAAATACCGCGCTTTGTCCCTGTAGACAAACGTAATTATATTGCACGTTTTATTCACTGAGATGTCTCGTTTTACAAAAAAAAGCCTGCGCTCAAATTACGATTCCACAACAATGGAGCGGCACTTTTGAATTTCATAATTTCAGGCGTGAAAGGAGGAGTATAATAGCGTAAAACAATTTCAGTAAGAGTTGCCGCAAACACGACCATTACTTCCGAGGAGGGTAGCCGTAAAAATCGGGTGACGGCGGCAAAGTCTCTATTTGTCGGCATCACGCCACGTTAAACACATCGCGACCGTAAAGATTCGCATACATTGTAGCAAAAGCTGAAGCTATCGGGTTGTAAGGATGTCGTTTAACCGCAATCGATGAACTAGTGAGACACAATCATATAGGTAGGTTAGGTTAGGTTAGCTTATTGCAGTTTGTTGTACTTTTTCTTGTATGATGAACTTAAACCTCAATCGATTCGTTGCTATAAACAGAAGTTCTTTTAACAAATACTTTATATGTTGCATGACACTTTAAATTATAAGTTAATAAGTTAGAGATGTTTCGACAGAATTAATTAATTATTAATTACATTTTTTAAATCACAATCAACCATCAAGCTGTAACTAATTACGTAGGTTACGCAACTAACTATTTTGCCAAGAATTTGACTGACTTTTCTGATTGAAAAAATATCATAATCATATTTATATTAGCATTCAATTTTACTATATTCAATGTAAATTACAGCATGAATGTTCAAAAGATTTATCTACTTCGAAACCATGGATTACAGCATTAATTCGCGTATTAAAACATATCGGTTAGTGGAACTCATATTTCTTATTTGTGCGAGATCTTTATAATACAAAAATATTTCCTCGCTCAAACCTTACCAGTACGTAGTAAGACAATTCTTTGAAAATGGGATTGAATTTTCGTCGGTCTATGCCCTTTCCCAGGCTTAAATTAAAAAGTAGGGTAGCCTGCGAAAGTCTATTTTGTCGGCGCAAATAAAGTAGCCCAATTTCCCTTCTCAATTTTCAATATTGGCTGTTTATACAGCGTTGTATACGTTTAATAAATAAGTGACTGAGCAACCCCCAAATAAAATGCCAATCTTGCAATCTTCATCAATGATTGAAATATTTCTGCATTTATACACCCATATTAGAATTATCTATGTCGTGATATGTAAATAAAGCCAAATCCGCATCGGAATCTGTAACCATCATTTCGCTTTCTATTAGGCTGGGATAGAACCTGGAACACTTTCGATTAACACCATCATTATCTGTTTCAAATAAGCTTACGCCGATTATTTCTTTTCTCGGTTTTATTTCCCATACAGTTCCGTTTTCGATTACAACCAATTACTTACCAAGTGGTTATATTTCTTTCGAGTCTGAATCTTCTGGGTCCAGTTCGGGATTTAGTCCCATTTAGACTTGTATTAATTGCACTTATGACGGGAAAATCTCATGTTGTGTTTGAATTAGATATACTTCAAGGTGTTTGAAGTAGATAGTATATCTATCTACTTCAAACATGAGAATTACTTAACTTTAATGCAAAAAAAATATGTGATGGGAATACCACATAACGTTAACCGCTGTAACACGGTCGTAATGTGGCAGACACGTGTAATAAAGCAGTCATGTGTGATGCTGTGAACACTGCCGGCGTATCTGTAAACATGCCGAATGAATGGATTTGCGTTTTGGCGAAGAAAGCCTCTTAAAGCCTCATGCTTATATCAATTCTACGTATGTATTTTATTGTATATATGTAATTCTTAACTTAAACATTAGTATAAACATAAGATCGTATGTAAAGATCCGAAAGTTTATTTAAATATTTGTTTAGTTAAACTTGTGTTGTAAAATAATTTATTCAGATAAGTATTATTTATATCCAAATAATACTTTTAATAGAACAAAATCAATACTTATCAATAGAAAATAATTAATGTTGAATGTCAAATTCAATCATCTTTCAGATGTAAGGCATGCAGAGGTGATGGGAGGCTGGGTCCAAAATAATAACTATGGGTTTATTTTTTACTTAATTACAAACATATTTCACAGAAAATCAACCCTAAAGAAAATAAGCTATGAAAATTTGCTCATACATCCTCCAATTGGAGCGGAGTTCCCCCATATCACTTATGTATATTTTGCGTAGCATCAATTCTTTATTTATGCTTTTTCATCGTTTTATAACAATATGGATGAATTATCAGTCTCATCTTTTATGTTACCAGCGTTTTACAAACAGATTTTTTATCTTTTCCTTTTTCATAGCAATTTCATACTTAAGTACCTATCTTAGCTTTTACTGGCATTTAATTATTCCTCAAAACGTGGGACGATCATTACTCATAAATAATTAAACTGATCATTATAATATCTAAAGATAGGCATTTTAATACTGGTCGGTAATTTGTTCTTGGGCGGTGTTTTAAAGAGGATAAAATAAATGTTTTTAAAATTATTTCTCACATTCTAGGTACTTACCTATGTAATATTATTGGTGCTACAATTGATTTAAGAAACAGATAACTTCTTTTATGACTTTTATAACATTATGAATTAATTATTAACTTAAATATATAACCTTTAACATACAGATACCTACAATATAAATAAATATTTAAACACTCAATAGATTTACAAAACTAAGAATAACTAAATTGTAGCTTAACAATTCGATATTTTCCTACCAAAATAACAACAAAAGTACCAAATACTATATCGAAATTCGAGTAAATCTACCTTCTAATCCCGAATCTTCAAGACAAAGCAGGTCCAAACATAATGTTATAATTTAATTATGAAGTTTCTACGCACAACTCGTCTTATTTCTGAGATTGAGGACTTATTGTTATAACAACTGTTCGTATTCTCTTTGCGTAACAATTTCTATCATTTCAAAGCTGCTTACTGAGTTGCTTCATCGCTAAAGAGTGCACGAGAAAAAATTGTCGATATTGCAATAATAATGTCTGAAAAACCTTATTGAAAACTAGGAACAAAGCCTTTCAGAATCTTGTTCGGAGAATTTGAACATTGAAAATTTCATAAATCCCAGTTTTATTCAAGACACGTATGTGTACATTTTATAAAAACATTTATATTTATTTGCACTGATTCACCAATAAGTTAAATCCTTACCACGGCATTAAGAGTCACATTAAAACACTCGACGACGGTTAGCCATTAATCCGTCCCTTCCTCCACTGATTCGCATTTCAGCAGTGTTATGGAGTACGCATCAAGCTAAGTTGTGATGAAGAGAGAGACCAAAGCCTAGTTGGACATAAAAAGTCTTTCACACCGTAAAGATTCTTGTAAAACCCTTTGAGGTTCGACACCTGAAGCAACATCGTCACATTTACCTCTGCCTAATAACAGTAGTCATATGTTTTGAAGAGTGGAGTAATGAAGACATACCTATTCGAGGCATTCCAACTATATCTTCAGAGAAGGCAATGTATCTGTTGCCAACCTCAGGTAAGACTAATCTTATCTGGAGTTGATTACAGACGTCCATTAGCGGCAGTGCAAGTCAAGTTCCAAAAATACCTATATAATATCTTCTCGCCTAACATGATACTCGTTCTTCGATGCCTCTGAAACAAATCCCTTTCCCGAAGAAGTCAAAGTAATATCAACGTAACAAACGTACTTATAACTTTGCGGGGAATAAAAAAGATTTATTCACATATTCCAAAAGTTGACCGGCTAAAGCGATTTTTGTCTGGGACAAGTTATGGATTTCTAACATTAAGTTCTGTTGTAACTTACAAGGCTTTCACCACTGACCGGACCATTAGTACATAAGTTTTTTGTAACGCAACAATTTTGGCATGATATGGGTTTATTTATTAGATTTGGGGTTATGCACTCTCGAAATTATGGGGCGCGTTTATACTTTTTATAATTGTTTTTAAGATGCCAGGGGCAAATAACCTTGTAATTCTGGTATTAAGTGGTCACTGCCGTTCATGGATATCGAATAAGAGTTCTATCTGAAATCAATCCCATATACGTTGTTTCTTTCAAGATATACAAAACCTTAAAACACTTCAGATACAAAACAAAAACAGATTATGTTTTTGTGTGTATAATTTACGTATACCTACAGTAAAAACGGATATTATTAAAGTTAGTCTAATAATTTGACAAGTGAAACACGTGCCGCTAAACAATAAGTTTCTATTAGCTCACCTCAATTTACCGAACGTGATCTTTCAACCGCTTAGAATACATATACTGAGGCAATTGTGAGTATTATTATGCGTAACATACATGTATGCCGACGCAACAAATACATTTTCCACTTATAGCCCATTAGGATCAAAAATCACTCGTTTTCCTTCGGTAGTGTTGTGGTTACGATATACCTAATCACGCAGATAGAAAAAAAACTCAATATTATCAAAGGTAAGAGTAAATTCAGTAATTTGATTAACGAAACGCGTACCACTAAACAAGGTAAGATTCTACTACCTCGGCCCGATTTACCGAACGTGACCTTTCGAACGCTCGTTATAATCTTGTGAGATACATAAACCTGTATTCTACACGGGTATAATTCATCAATACAATAAGAATAGCAGACAATATCAAAGGTAAGCCCAATAATTTAACAAACGAAACGCATGCCATTAAACGAGGTAAGATTCTATTAGCTTGGCCCGATTTACCGACTGTGAGAAAGGTCGCGGTCAGTAAATCGCTTGTTACAGTCATGTGATATACATAAACATAAATTGTACAATATTGTACATGGATATAATTCATCAATACAAGAAGAACTCTGGATACTATTATCAGATGTAAGTCCAATAATTTGACAAGCGAAACGCGTGCCACTAAACAAGGTAAGATTCTATTAGCTCGGCCCGATTTACCGAACGTGACCTTTCGACCGCTTGTTACAGTCATGTGAGATTTGATTTTGTGTAAGTGCTATAGGAAATGTCGCGTGCGGCGGCCAAACCTCGCCGAAATAAAGTAAAGAGAATTGGGTCGTTCGCGGAGGCAAGTACTACGTTTTGGAACAAAGCCAGCCAAAGCCGCGGCGATTTTGTTTATTTTTATGCTGTAAAAATATTGTAGTATGACGATTTTGCTAGTAAAGGCATTGTCCTATTTGCTTTATGATGGGCAGAGTGACAGCGTATGGAACGCAGATACTGTAATAGTGTACTTTTGTTTATTTGGCTATACGTATGTTTCTATCCATTAGGCTCAAAAATGCTTAAAAAAGTTAGGCACTATATTTTATTTTTGTAGTTAAGCAGATCATCCAGCATTAAAAGAAGACAATAAATAAAGAACAATAATAAAGAATATATCCTATACTACATAACTACGGTAATTAAATCTGAAACTGTTCCCGAAACGGATTGCCGACGAGACGACTGGCAAGCCACGAGTACAATTTTCTAAAAAGAGCAAAAACAACATCAAAATTGATACCGTTTCGCTCAATATAATTATACACGAGCAGAAAAATGGCGCTTGCTTTTAAGGGCAATTGGTGCGGTAAAAATGGGGTTTAATAAAATATGTACAAAGAGGCCACACTTTGTTATCTGTTGCCGAATAATGTTTCCCCCGCAAAAGATTTCGAAGCCAAATTTTGCGGTGCTCTGCCGTAATTTCAAATAAGAAACCAGTACGTGAATTTCCCGGGGGACAAATTACGTAATCGTGTGTGCTCTCTAGCGGTGACTTGGCAAAATAAATAGCTACGTTTTACTTGTAAGTATGTCTGATGTGGGCCGATGTGTCACTTTCAATATACTGTTTATGGAATTAAGATGTATGATGTTTGCTTTTAGATTAACAAGTTCTGAAAGTAATTTTACTCTTTTTTGTACGAGTCTCTGTGTGCATTGCTAGCTCGTTTATTGGAAAGGCTGAAAAGTTTTCACACTTGTCTTTTTCATGTAAATCTATTAAGCTGATTACAAGATTAGTGGAGTGGCATAACTACGAAAAATTAAAAAAACTGGATCTATTTTGTAATTAATCATAGCCCATATTGTTTTATTAATCAAAGGAGTTTTACGTTATATCACTTTTTATGCGTGTAAATAGAACATAATTTCATGCTTCAATATTGAAACTTTATAGCAATAGAAATACTTGCAATGCAATAACTGAAGTTACCGTGTTCTTATCGAAAGTTATATCTCTAGACTCTCGTATATGTCGCTTGTAGACTTGTCTAGTTTTATTATCAGAACTATTTGATATCTGCAAAACATGACGCTATAACCGGATTTATTATGTTTTGCGCTGTTTTATAGTTAGAGTTATGACATTTTTGTATAAACTAAAACGAAGATAAAATTGGAATATAAACTGATTATTAGCAGGATAGTAAACTGTGACAACTTAAGTTACCGTATAATGACAAAATAGTAGTTGGGCCTGAAAGGACTAGAAATGTAAAGAACACAACATAATACACTGACATAACCGGAAATTTTAAATTTCTTTTAAATATTTAAATATTACTCTAAAGTTGTGTGTAAAAATACAACGTATGGTAATTTATAAAATATTGTTTTGTTCATTTTTTAATACTATTGTCTAAATTTACATTAAATACATTTCAATTGACAACTAGGCAGAAACCATTTAACCATACCTACCAGTCATTTAAAATGCAGGTAAACTGCAGGCCCGATTCATATGTTTGTATTATAAAAATATAGATAGAAAACAAAGAAATATTCTACATTTATTGGTACTGTAATCGAACAGAAAAGAAATAAGATTACTGCCGTTACCAAACAAGTGTAACACCTATTCGTAACCGTCTAACCCCTTTCAGTAAGCTTACACGTACATTTACGAACACTTCATATAAGAAAATAATAGTACCATTTGCGCAATACGTCCCTGCAACGAACAGCCCAACATGTGTCAGAAGTCTCAGTAATTAGCTGTCGCGGTCGCCCGTCCGGGGAATAAAGGCTATTCGGACGAAAACTATTTATGTATGAGCGAAATATATGCGTGAGATACTGCATACTAATATTTTTGGAGTTAATGCCTTTTGACACTTGGACGGTTAGTTTTTTAACAAATTTAACGTTAAAAATGTTGTACTATTATATTTGTTCGTCTTCTTTAAGGCATGTATTTTCATATGCTAAGTTGCATGCTCGAGCGCGTCTATAGAATAAAATTCAGACGAAACTATTTATATGTATGAGCGAAATATATGCGTGAGAAAAACACACAGCACAAATTTTAAAAATCCCAGTTCTAAAATCATGCAATTTAAAGCAGTGGTTTATCCACAAACGCGATTACTCTACTGAGAATATGAAAAAATTTAAAAAGTATCTTAAACAACTATCTTTCTTTGATACATATAACACCTCAGAACCAAATGCAGCATTTAACCTATTCTTTGAATGGTACAAGTTACTATACGATCTCTGTTTTCCATATAAAAAAATTAAAATGTCAAGTGAAGTCAAGCCCAAATGGGTTACTCGTGGCATCAAAATTTGTAGTAAGAAAAAAAGAGATTTACTATGGAAATATAGAACTTGTCCAAATAAAGTTAATAAAAATAACTATGAAGCCTATGACAAGCGCTACAAACAAATAATAAAACTTACACAAAAATCACAGAATAATTATTACATAAACAATTCAATTAATAAATCTAAAGCGACATGGTCTATTATTAACAACACAAAAACAAGATATCCTAAAGAAAGCGTATCTAATTTAAATATAAATGGTAGGACAGTATCGGATCCTATAGAGCTAGCCACAGCATTTAATAATTATTTCATTGACGTGGTTAAATCAAAGACATGTACTAATACAATTAATTCCAACTTGACATTTAATAACTTAAAGACTATTTTTATGCATCCTACCACACCAAAAGACATTCAAAATATAATAATTTCATTAAAAAATACCCAAAGTCCTGGTTATGATGGTATCACTACAAAAATAATTAAAGATACTTCGCAAATAATATCACCAGTGATATGTCATATTGTAAATCTGTGTATTGAACACGGCATCTTTCCAAGGAAATTAAAGACTGCAGTTATTAGGCCCATATACAAAAAGGGAGATAGCTCTAACTTAGACAACTACAGACCGATTGCACTACTTCCTGTGATATCCAAGATATTTGAAAAGGTCATATATAATTCCTTGCATAGTTTTCTGGATTCAAACAATATACTAAACTCTAAACAATTTGGATTTCGTAAGTCAAAATCAATTAACATGGCAATTTACAGTTTATTAGCAGAAGTTATGATAAAAATGGATAAAAAGATACCAGTTTCTGCTTTATATATGGACCTCACCAAGGCCTTCGATCATGTAGACCATACTATACTCATGGACAAATTATATAAATATGGAGTAAGGGGCAATGCTTATAACCTAATAAAATCTTATCTTGCTGACAGGAACCAGTATACTGAAGTTAGTAAAATATGTTGCAAAAGCAAATCTCAAGTTACATATAAATCTGAACACAGGATAGTTAAATTCGGAGTCCCTCAGGGC
>DWPV01003887.1:0-14452 GCA_018251915.1 Urbanus proteus proteus
CATATACTGCAGATTATCGAGAACACCTATTTCTGCCTTATAACAGCAGTGTAGCGCTGCTGTGTTCTAGGTTGAAAGGTGTGGTTAGGGAGACACTTATCCGAGGCGTTCCAACTTAGTCCTCAGGGGTAGCAACGCATCTGTGGCCGACCTCAGGTAAGACTGTGATAATATCTGGGGTTGATAACAATGTCCATGGGCGGCGGTGGCCACTTACCATCAGGTAGACTGCATGCTCGTTTGCTACTTCCATATTATAAAAATATATATAAAAATCAACTTTGGATTCAACTAAATATCAAAAAGGACAATAACCGTTTTTATCTTTCATGTCTCCAGAGTTCCAAGCGCTTTATCTACTTTTCCCCCTATAATGTGTGTAATAAATCGAGTATAAAATACGACAACGCATATTCGTCATCCCCCACAGTCGTCACGGGCCAACGACACGAGCCGTTTGGGATTATTGATTATCTGATAACGTGTAGATAACACGGTCGGGGTTAAGCGAGCTACACACGTGATATAGGTAGGTACTATGTATCTATAATATTTTTGTTGACGACCCACGTAGCGGAGCGGTCGCCGTACCGGCCTGACACGCAGAGTTCCGGGTTCGATTCCCGGCCGGATAGATATATAGTAAACTAGATTTTGCCCGCAGCTTCGCGTTAAATTACATATAAACCGTTATTTTGAATCAATCTATCTATTAAAAAAACCGCATCAAAATACGTTGCGTAGTTTTAAAGATCTAAGCATACAACCAGTGACAGACAGCAAAAAACGACTTTATTTTATACTATGTGGTGATTGAATTCTATTATGGGTCTGGGTGTTTCGTTTTTGTGTGTCCATAGCACCCATGTCAGTTAGACCCTAAGCGGTTTCTCCTGGCGCTTGTAAAATCCTTTGAAACATCCTACAAGCCATTGTTCGTATGGCCACGTATAGCCATTGTTCATCACTAATACAACTAATAACATTTACGACAATTCCAAGTAAAACAAGTTTTTTATAGGTTAATATAGCTTCAAATTTTACGATATTAGTAGACTTGTGTCATATACATAGAATTATAAAGTTATTATTATTCTATTAGTGACATTGCTTACTGCTGCGTTACCGCCACAATAGCGAAATATAATCTGTTTAGTCCAATTTCACGTATTATATGTACAAGTTGAATAAACATTTCTATTTAAACAGTTCGTATGCACACGGACAGAGACATCGAAACATAGTTCACGCTATATATATTAAAAAGGAAAAAACTCTGTTGTATAAAAAATATTTCGTAGCCAGAAAAATCCTATCATTTTCAATGAAAATTTCGAATTGAAAAAACAATCGAACAGCGTTACGTCCCTTAGGAAATTCATTTTTACGATGTAAATCAATCATCCAGACATATCACTAAATTTATATCGTAAAACGAGACTTGTTTGGTATGAGATTTAAAGTTCACAAATAGGTATTATCAAACAGAAATAGCATCCAAACTATTTAGAAAAGAATGAACCATTGTAAAAATATTTCAATATTTCATCAATGCTCTATCGATACAAAAAACTCACAAAATTGAATATCAACCCCAACATATTTTGCGGTGGGACTTATACAAAGCTGAATTCCACACTAAAGGCCCCGCAGAGCAAAACGAAAACACCGCAAAATACCTACCGCCGGGCGAAACTTAAAATTAGGGAGATGACTATCAGCCGACTAGTAGTCGGTAAACCGACTAATCTGTTTAGTCGGTTATGTTTTGTAGTTTGCGATTAGTCGGTAAAAAGTGGCCACTAGTTTCTTGAAATAAAATCGTGACACAGTTAAAACGTTTTTTATTTTGTTTCTTTAAGTCGTAGAATATCTATATCCAACTTGCATTTGTAAGTTTATAACATTACAAAAATAAATTCAAGAATTTCTACAATTGAAGTTTGGTATTTACCTAAACTACATAAAATTTTCAGACTAAAATGTGAATTTTGTATCATCGATTAAAAACAATTCACCGAAAGTAATAAGGTACTTGGCTAATCGGTCCAACTAGACTGACTGCCTTTTTGATACCGATAAGTTCGCTCTCCGGCCTTTCATATTTTGCCCATCACTAGTTAAAATATTTCGCTCCCCGTGTCGAACGTTGAATTCTGAAACATTTTTCGCTGTGAACTGTTTGGCTCAGCTGTTTCACGAATTTCATAATAAAATCTATACATATTTTACTGTGACGGTATTTGGGTATTCTAGCCCAAAATCTATACATGTGTTGAATGTCGAATAAGAATCAATTCGAAAAGTAGTAGTGGAACCATACGTGGTTTCATCAGGGCGTTACCACCGCTACATAATTTTTGCCATATAGCATCACTGTTAAGCGTTGCTCTATTTTGGTTTCTATGTCGACTGGTATCTAAATCTAAATCTAAAAAAAATCTTAAAGGAATTGTCCGACGGGTCCCATTGGTCCTCTGCTTTAGTCCAAAGCTTTATCACAATAGCGGTCCGTGACAGATACATCGCTGCTACAGACGGTAAAGTTCAAATTTAAACGCTTCTTACAAGACGATTAACAAACCCTTCAAAGCCCTTTAAAGCTTTATCATCGTTGAAAAGAAACTTAGAAGAAAGTATTTAGAATGATTTAACATTTTGTAGGTTTATACATTGTCAATCACTCAACGATACCTATTAGCTAAGTACCTATCAATAGTACGGTACCAACTCCCAACCCGTCATGTAAGTAACGGCATATGGCTGCGAAGCACAGATAACACATAACAGACAGCACACAGACAGACGATTCAATCGATAAATCTACGCACAATAACGTATGGCTCTAATTGCACGGGGCTTTGTTCCCGTCGATATGATGTACCCGACTATACGTTATCGTTTTCAGTTATTGCAAATAACGGTTACGTATCCGATATTTGGGTAACTGGTTATTTAATATCGATATGAATAGGACGTCACCGAAACCAACTTGGTGGTTTCAGTTGCAAACAATCGTCAAAAGCTCTCGTTTAGGACACAATATTCAATTTTATTCGTTTAGTATCTTTTAACCTCAACGAGTGGTAAAAGTAAAACAGAAACGACGCTACTATAAAATAGAAAAACGTTTTTGATAATTTGGTGTCGTACGTTATTCGACTCACAGGTTCTGTTAAAACGATTGTGCTGTAATGTATCGATATGATATACTTATGACTGAAAACGGTTTTCAGTAACGGTGTGGCATAGCCCGCATATCGGAACTTTGCCTACAATGTAACCCGAAATTAATACACACCATTCTATTCCATATTCCGAATGTGGTGTGTGTGTTATTTGCGTGAAATATGTTGTCATACGTTTGTACGTTGAGGTCTATATACTCGTACCTAGGCTTGTAGAGACGTCTGTGGATGGAGGCTCAGTTTAATCCGCTTAGAGCTACAGATTATTACCTTTGTCCTGAACTTTTTTTCATACTATGCAATGGTTTGAATGTATTATTAGTAGTTAGGTACGTGCGAGACTAAAACAAAATGCTTATTTTTTTACAATTTTTGGACGGTTTATAACACAGGGTGGATTTGTTAAACTTCCATAGATACCTATACATGTTAGTTATTACAAAAAACTTTAAAATGACGCTTAGAATTTAGAAGTCTTACTCCATCATGCCGGCCAGGTCAGACTTGTGATTGTAGTTATCTCCGACAGAATTGCCTGAGCCTCAGTCACAGACTTTACCTACCTACCACGTAAACTTAGGCTACTTTAAAAAATCATTGGCTTTTAATCCACGCATTAACTAAATTCTAATACGAATTATTAAAAAAATCTAAGATTGTCTTCCAACTAAGACTTCACCGCGGCATCAGCAGGTATTCACTGGTGCCCTTAACATTCCTGCGACTCCATAAATCGTATCTAAACTCCTCCAAACAACATCAACTAAACTCATACAACGGACATAATTTGTTACTACCGTAAATAAATACAGCTTTTATCTACCAAATAATCCTTATCATTTTTACAACTAACATGAAACCATCAACGTCAGACCAAACCACCTACAGAATCGGAGTTACTACCTACCTACCTACCTAAACAGTGTGACATGCAAAAACTACACGATTGCACGTCCCCGAATCGTGCATCTTGATAAGAGATAATGTATCCACGGTGAATTAGTGAGATTGCATGATTGCAGGGAAAATAATTACCCAAGAAAAGGTCCATCTGTTTGTTGTTCGCAGGTAGCAACTCTTCTCATTCCAAAGATACCTAATAGGTATCTTTGGAACGGCTGGGTATAGGTATTACCTATACCCAGCCGTTCTTGTTTTTGACACCCTTCCAGTGTGAATGCTGCATGACTTATATTTGTACCAACAGTCTTTGTCGTTAATACGCCTCTGTGATCGGCTTTAGGTACGACCCCTGTTCTATATACAGAGCTGGTTATATAATAGATTTTCGTGTCGACAACACTAACTATTAGTGTACAGTACCAAACTTCAACAGTAACTTTATAAAGAGTATACCTACACGTTTTAACGCACACATATTCAAGTTTACTCACACATGTCACGACTACGAATTATACCCTATTACGTATAAATACATTTTCGGTAGGAATTCGCAACATTTTCTAAGACGTCTATTAATAAATCAATTCTATTAATACGCGTGACCACAGTCACAGAACAGGGGCAAAGCTGCCGGTTGGCCGCGGGACCATTAAATAGATATCATCTTTCCAATATCCACTTACAATACGCAGATACCTACAATTATTGCGAGCCAAGTTATTACGAGTAGTTATTACGGTAAAGTATTTAATAAGCGAACGATATTCAACGATATCATGTTTAAATGGCACGTAAATGTTAAGGAAAATAACAGACTAGCCGCAGAAGAATTCCGCTACTTCCTAATATGAAACATGAAGGTTCGAGGAAAATGAAAAGAAGAAAGTTTTATACCCTTTTACCATAGACTTTTCTTGTGTCACGGGTGTTATAGATACACAAAGACAAACACCCAAATCCTAAGACAGACAAACAAACGAATATAAATCTAAATGTATGATTTAGAGGCCTGCGGCGTACCAAATCCAAAACCCATTCTATGCAAGGCAAACATGGTGCTCACTGCGTTACGCGTATTATGATTTAAAGACTCAACGATAATAGAGCCTGTAGCCGACCTCAGATAGGACTGTGATCTTATCTGAGGTTGATTACAAATGTCCATGGACGGTAGTGACCAGTTATCATCAGGTGAACTGCATGCTTGTTTTCTACTTCCATCTTATAAAAAAATCATGATTAGTTCAAAATAGTTACCAAAAATAATGCTCAAAAATTACCAAAATATAAAACACAATATAAATCACTTGGACTGAATGCAAGTCTGCTACTTAACCTTTTAACAATTAATAAAATAAAAACACTGTGGTAAAGTACTGTACCTACCTACTATAATGTTATATTTAGACACCGAGTCGTCAAGAGTCATAGGTGGCGGTCGTACTGTTCTCATATTATGCAGTTAATTGATAGTTAACCTTTACACCGTTATTAAGCCGTTATGCAAGCGAAAATAAACGAGGAAATTTAAAAAGAGCGACCGCCTGTCACACCGCAGCGTGTGCGTACGATTATACAAACAAAATACCTACTTTCTAAATATTATCGTAAAAAAAATCGTATGCTTATTTTTTAAGTAATGACAGTTGGATAAAAAACACAGAATTTTCTCGCGTGTCATGGGTGCCATGGATACACAAAGACGAATACATAAACACCCAGCGCCAGAACTAATAACTAAATTCATCATTCAGATATCTGACTAAAACCTGGAACACTCCGGTTCGTCCAATAAAAAATAATGTTAAACGCTTCGTCGGTATTTATAACAGCGTAATATGATCAACAAACAAACGAGCTTGTTGTTCAGTTGTTAATAAATGATCGTTGCATCGATCGCATATCAATTACCAACATGAAATAGAATAGGAAACCTGGGCACCGGGGTCATGGCCGGGTCGTGGTTGGTGATACGGGTTTCATACAAAAACGTTCATCCCGCTTCACACTAACAACTTGGATTGTTTGACGGTTGCCATAGACATATATTGGATCAACTTACTCAGACGAATTGGCCTTAAGTTAGGCAGGGACTCCTTACTAATATTTTTCCTCTACATTTCTGGTCTATTGCTACCATATAGTTTAAATATGTATATAGGACTATAGGTAGATTAATGTATTCTAATTCAAATGTGCCTGACGATAAAAAAACTATGTATATGGCAAATAGAACGTAGATACGCGTAGTAAAATAGCATAGTTATCGCTGTTCGTGACATTTCTTGTTTTATCATATCAAGACGTGATCAAATCATAATTAGAAGTAATTGTTTCACCTTTTATGGTACTTAATTAATTAATTTATTATACCTATATGTGCAAAATTAGGTTTTACTACACAAGTGTCTTTTATTTAAGCTCTTCTAAGTTTGACAAAACTGATTCCAACAATGTGAGATTACAGTCTTCCACTGGTCTAATTACAACCGAAAACTATAAATATTATCTTAAAAATAAATAACCGTAAACCTCTTTTTTTAGTTTCAGGCACTTTATATAAAAAAATATAGCCTATGTCACTACGATAATTGAGACGAATCCAACGAAATCTCGTATGTTAACCGTCTCGTATGTATCCGTCAAACCGTTTGGGCTGGAGGGCGAGCTATAGAAACGCACGTAGGTACATACAAACCCTCGAAAAACCTTACCCTCCTGCAGTCGGATAACGTTAAAATACATGTGTAACGAGATGCGATTAAACTACTCCTTAGAAGTATTACAAAAAAACATAACTAATCTACCCCAAGATGATCCAAGATCCAAATCCAAAACAGAATCCGTCAACAGCACAGTACAGTACAGTAGGTACGACACAAATCACTTTCCCCAGCTCGCATTCTAGTGCGGTGTGCCGGGCGGCGGTCGAGAGGGAAACCGGTCGACCGCCTCCGCGTCATTATGTCACTAGAAACACGCCCTGCAGTTAACTTAACACGTGCTTGTATACTTCCACGCACACGTATACACAAATATACATCAGTAAAAAATAAGCAGAATTAAAAGAATGTTTCAAAAAATTAGAGCTTTACTACTTAACATCCAACTACCACCTAAAGGACATAGGGGAAAAAAGTACTAGATAGTGGTATTGTCACTTGCAGTTGTTACCTTTTCTTTAAGCTAATCCATAAACGACACGACGAAGTCATAGTTTTATACTGACGTTTAAAAATAATTATGCATACTTGACGTCAACTTTTATGTTGACTACCGCACACGAGAACCCTACTAGTGTGCTTCTCGTCCCAAATTAAGATTAAATAACACTGTGTTGTGCATAGGTGTCTGGCACGTGTTCGTGTAGGTGTGTGATACACACTGTGTATGGCATTGCCGGTAACCCCACACAACAATAAACTATTTGTTTATGGCATAATCCAGCATAATTTACTGTAATAATTTGATTTAACAGCCAATAAATTCCGCAGCATCAATAATTAAACATCGAAACATTATCACATGACGCAGCGCTCCTGAATTATGACCGAATTTTAACTCAACTCACAAAATAGCGATGAAATTAACATCCGAACAAAATAGGAGAAACATTCGCATCGTTACTAAATACAAACGAAAAATGAAAACGAGGAAAAAAAACAATCAACGACTATAAAACGTTATTCATTCAATAACACGAAGCGAATCGGATGGGAGAAGGGGGTAAAATTGCAATTGGAAAAACCGATACAGCACGGCACAGTTTGTTTTATTCCGAGTTCAAATTGAATATATTTCGAGCTGAAATTTAATATCCATCAATGTTCGGATGTCGCGGAAACATAAATATGGCGAATGAATAAATAAACATCGAGCGACATTAACGATTCGGCTCGGGGCAACCACCTCCCCCCTCTCTTCCCCCTGCCCACTCGAATAATGCACAAGTGGTTATGTATAACTGATCGACATAGATCAGATTTACGCAGACAGTTTAACGACTAATGGCCCAGTTGGAGTCCCGAGTTTCGTTCCCGGCTTGCCATGTCAACCTAGACCGCGACTACACAATACGAAATTTACAACTTAGGATCATCAGAACAGATAGGAATCCTTGCTACCCCCGAGGGCTAGCTAAGTTAAAAGTTTTAACTTAAAACAACTCAATAGGAACACGGCAGCGCAAATTCTTCTCCTCTTAAAACGATACTATTATAGTCTTAAATTTGGATACTCTTGACCGTTATTTGGCGATAATTAAGTAGAACTGGGCCAGCAGGCTGCTATATCAGGAGTCAAGTCACTGCTCTAAATGACATAAGTTTAGCTTTATAGATTAAAGTTTGGAAACATTAAAAAGTACTTTCAAAGGAATAACATTGCTTTAATTTGATTTTAAAAAATCCCGTTTATATTTAGAAACATTTTAGGTTTTGGATGATTCGTAAAAAGTTATTTTATTTATAATGACCTAATGGCCTTTACACTTTCAAATGAAAACCATAGAATAATAATAATTAATTTCCCCGCTACCTCTGAGCACTAGCTGCTCTGTGGCGCCAAACCCTCTCGCTCCTGAAACGTGTAAAACCTCCGTGGAATATTATTTCAGTCAATGCGCGTTTAACGCTGAGGGTCGGTCGAGGACCGCCGATTGCGACAACGCCTATCAATAAATATACTCAGGGTTACAACTGGGTAGGGGCAGATATAGGTAGGATGGAGGTATATGACGGAAACTTTGGTCAGGCATCTCTTGCAAATAAAATTACATAGATAATTACATGGGGGTTCTTTAAAAAGATGTAAACCAAGCGATGCACTGGGGACTCTCCTGGTGCAAATATCTAAGGGACGGTGATTACTTTCCATTAGGCAACCGTTAAGGCATTTAAAAAGGAACTTTAAAGGATATACCTTTGTAACAAGTTAGTTATAAAACAGTGGATGGGGCCTAACCAGATGTGAGGTATGAGTGAACAGTCATAGAATATAACAAGAGTTGTAATCTACACAAAAGTTAAGATTTGAAACAACGTGAGCAAAGTGTTTTTTAGATTATAATACGCGAGATTAAACGTATTCTGGCTTAAATGGCTAACTGCTAGTGGTTGACATTTTTAAAAGACAAATTCGACATTAAGTTGTTAATAAAGTAACAATACAGAATTTAAACCACAGACAGCGTAGTTTTATTCCGTGACAACAGCAATAAAACTCCGAATTCGTGTTTGCGCAGAGCATTCAACGCTACCGCTTGCCAGCCTTTACGTTTCAGCGCAAAGGGACAAACAAAAGACGCGCCCAGTACGGCCATCGGTCCCGAAAGCGAAGTAAAACGAATCACTGTCCCAAAAAACGATGCTGACAGCATCAAAGGCATGTGCAGCCATTTGCGAGACGCGGCCGCCGGCATTGTCGGCTCGAATCGATTCCGCCGTGACGGACGGGATGGTGTCGGCTTGTGAACTGCTGAGCGATGCGACGTGCTACTACAAGACAGTGTAAATACTGCCTATCACACTCTACACCTATTGTACTATTGAATGCATGTATTTGGACCTTTCGTTTCTAATACACGGTGGAGCAATACTTGCAATTCGATAGAACGGTGTAGATTGCTGTAGATGCCAGCTGCTTCATATCCAAGGCGATTATTTTAAACTTCAAGAGGGGCAACTTATATGGTAGATGTAGAACCAACATTCTATGTGGAATTTGCTACAGATGTCCATGGGCAGCTGTGACCATTTCCCATCAGGTACACTGCACGCTCCTTTGCTACTTCAAACTTGTAGGTAAAAAAAAAGAAAACATGTCGGAATAAAATAAAATAGATGTTTTCATTGCATTCGATAAAGATAATTAATCATCTATAGATTATAACTTTTTCGTCAATCCATCAAAGATTGTACTGTCTGATTGCGACGGCAATGGATTGACTATAAGTATGATTTATAAATTTAACCGACAAGCAGTGCTCGTGTACCAGGTATGTATAAGTTGCAATATCGGCATCGAACTCATAACTTTTAAGTACCTTTAATTTGTCAACCAGTTTAATTATTCATTGAATTATTTAATCAACATGTATGCTGGTAGTATATGAAATAGTATTAAACACTTTTTATAACAAAATTTAATATAATAAGCCGTTTAATAAAATACAGGTAGATTTTATATGAAAAATCACCAAAATCTGTGACAGAGTAAGCGCCAAGTCATGCTCAGAATAAATTTAACAGACTAGACTATGAAAACGAGATTTTAATAAATGCACACTCGTCACACCCTTCATGCGACCTTTCACAGTTTATAAAATGTATTAAATCACATTATATTTTCGATACAAATAAATTTTGTTTAATAAAGAACGATGTAATATCATTACATTTTTTTAAAGACGCGTTCGACTCATAGCCCACAGTAGGATTATATCCTGTGTCATAGGTGCCATGGACACACAAAGACAAATACACAAACACCCAGACCCAGAAAAGAAATCTAAATTCATTCAGATATCTATTTGGCAAGGAACCGAACCTGGGACCCACTGCGCGGCAGACCATTAACATCACAGATAATGTTTCTTAATCTCTCAAATATTTTTCTGTACTTTACCTTTCTTCCGTCCAACCATTTCACATCAGTTTTTTTCCCTAAACGTATTCCTACCTATACCCGCTATTACCGACAATACCTGCCAACCCTTCATACCTCCAAATGTGTACATTGAGTGGAATTCGGCACGCCTCCCTGCCTCCCCTCGGCCACGGCGATTCGATATGAAATTATCGGGGTTTTTTTTCGTTACACCCACGGACCTTCTGTGTGAACGACGCATGGGGTACGAGATAATAACGGACCCTCAATGCCCAGAGGCGAAGCCAGTCGACAGCATTTCGATTTTGTTTTCAATATGCCATCATTTTTTATCATTTTTCAGTGAGGCTCTCCGTTATACAATTTATAAGGATTGTTTTTAGAAGTAACGTAGGTATAGCATTGATTCAACGCTTACATTTTTTATTCAAAAATGGTAATTCCAACAAAAATACCTAAAGTATTCAGAGAGAGATTAAACGTTATCTAACGCAATACCGAGACATCTTATCGTTTGTTAATCCTTGATAACTAAATCAGTTTTTTATAGTAAGATTGCCAAATTGGCGTACAGTCCACCTGTCCGTAAGGAGCCAGCCGAAAAATACCCATCATAACTAGCATTTTTAGGATAGAAATAAGCAAGTGAATAGAAAGGAAAAAATACTCTTGTAATTGCACACATGTTTTAAATAAACGTAGCATACAAAAATACTGCTTTTATTAAATTTGAAAAGTTTATTCAATAACATAACAAACAAACTATACATTAACAATAACTAAATATGTATAAGCAAAGATCCTAAAAATAAACTTATATGATTAATAATTGAATATCTATAAATTATAACTTCAATATTAATGTCGAATTTTCAGAAAGTACTTTGTACTAAATTTCCAATCTTTTTTTAAATTTTATCGGCTTTTTGAAAATAAGTAATAATATAATTAACGACTTATTTATTTTAGACTCGTATTATCGGAGTTTATACATTCCAGTAATAACATGAACATAAAACAATATACAATAAAATGAATTAACGACAATTATTATTATTTATTTACAAAACGCAGGCAAACCCGCCGTCATCAGCTAGTGCAGAATAAGACGCAAAGTGTCCTCGATGTGCTGATGACACTCGCGAGATTGAGTGCGCTACACTCTGACATCTGTCCCCGGTGTCTTAGGTCGTAGGAGCTATCGCGGCACGATAACTGTCCGTGCGTCTAGACCAGTTAAAAATACACTCTACCGCCGCCTGTTAGAGTTAATTTTGTGTCCCAACGTGGATGTTATTAAGATAAGAAATACAAACGGTTAATGAATTGAGTGTGTAGCTTAGGGTTGCTACCCACACTATAGTATAGTATCGTACTACATTTAAGTCAATCACACAAATTGCAGAAAAATTATGTAATTAGCTAGATACTATATTTTCATCGCCAATTAAGAGGTTGCGTTTTTAAATGGTCCTCGACGTGAATCCCTCCATAAGCAATTACGTAGTGTTGGTTACTATTTTCTATAGAAATAGGTCAACGAAAAATAAACTTTATCTTGGTAGATTATATTACACGAGTCTGTAAATTGTAGACACAGTAGCGAAAAGATAGACGCAGTAGGCTCTTAGATAAAATTTAAGTCATGTTTTCTTATCTTTTAATACAGTAAGTCTGTTAGAAACAAAAATATAAATACGAAACGCATACTATTTTTACCGGGGTTTCCCGATCAATTAATTTTATTTAATTTTTAATTTCAATTTTGTTGAATTTTAGAACAAATATTTTTCTTTAAAAAGAACTGGCAACCCTAACGTAGCTTGAGAATGTTCGACACGAGAGCGCTCATGCTTACGGCCCAGTTGCAGTCGTTCGTTCAGATGAGAAAGATCAATAGGTTTCACGTGTAACATCGAAAATACAAACATACAAATTAAAAAACCATTTACTTGACAAGAAGTATAATATAAAGCTTAGAGTTTAGCGTTAAATGATACGTCACGATGGCAATAAGCGATTAAATCTGTCTTATTAAATCGCTATTCCGAGTTTTAATTTACTGTGGACAAATATATGAAACAAAAATAAAATAATGTTTATTTAGATAAATAGGAGTATTTTGTAACATCATAAACATTTTCGTTTTGGCAAACGTACATTTTGTCTCTATGTTAAGTATTGACACCAGTTTTTTGCTTCAAAACTTCTTACCCAACACTGATCAATACGTCCTAAGATTTTACGCAACAAAATAGGAAACCTTTAAGTTAAGGAACTAAACACATATTTTATTGATCAATACTTTTTTCACATTTTAGTATCATATAAAAACAAACACACATATGTTATCCAAAAGCGGACGTTATTTTTAAATCATCGACAGACAGCAATTTTATTTATTCACGCGTATAGTTTTCCAATTTATTTTTCTCTATTTTGTTCATTGTACGTTCGTTGCAGAGTTTTATTGTTTAGTTTGTTAAATAAAAACTGTATAGAGCAGATCGCTGGCCCGAGTTACCTTTTTGTTCGATGCATTTTTCCATTTATAAAACACTAGTTCTATCCACGACTTCGTCTGTGTTTTTTAAATGTATGAGTTTATCTCATATTGTTTTGGTAGCTTTTGTAACCTTTGCAACCCCATTCCACGCCGTCAGAGTTGATGATAGAAAGATTGGTCATGACCTTAGTTCAGCAATTTGGGTGTAATATCATATCAAAGAATCTTGAAATCTACATCGTATAAAGTGTATCAACCTATAGGGTAACTTTAATTGTTGTTTTTTCTCTATACATCTACATAGTGGTTGAAAAAGTCCCCAAAAATTTAAAATTTGAAACGCTTTAACATGCTACAAGCAACATAATATACTAGGTTATTTCAAAACAGCTATATATATCAAAACAACCACACAAACAACAAAACAACAATATTTTCAACACATAGCTGTCACAGTATTAGCGGCAAGTCACAGTTTAATCCAACAACACACGTAATATAAAACAAATACGTTGTCAATTACACGGTTACGCGCGGAAAATCCAGTTAGCGCGTAAACACACCGCGTAACCGACTACATACACAATACATGCATGTTTTGTATGTAAGTGTGTAAAGAGCTAAACGTAGATATTATGCAATTCAAACGCCTCTGAGCGGAAATCAATAGGGATATTGTAGGTGACTGTTGGGCTATGAAGGTAGCGATTTTATCGCTGTGAAATTACTAGTGTAGGCGCAAATGGAATTGGATTGCATTTCAGTCATAAATTTGTATACAGGCATTAAAACAGCTATCTATCCACGTATCTTGAAACTTGATATTTATGCTAATAATAATAAAACTTGCTAACGATGTACGATACTCGTATGTAATATACATCTGCTTTATTACTACAACGTAAAAGTGAACAGGTTTATTTTACCTGAAATTATTTAATTTTAATCTGTTCAGATTCCCAAGTTCAAGAATATTCCAACGCAAAACGACGTAACAAACGAAAAATGATATTTGCCACAGAATTTCGTGGCCCGACGTTGTATCCCCGCAGTTCTGTTGTAGTCGCACAAATACCTAACACAAACACACACACACATACCGCATTATATACAAGCTGTGTACTATGAGGACGGACGGACATGTCAACGACGAATGCGGCCGCCGGATGAAAATTTCGTACACACGCATAAATTGTAGCTTTATCTGCGAATGCAGGAGGAATTTCCAAATTTATTTTATGACTCCTAC
>DWPV01003888.1:0-14451 GCA_018251915.1 Urbanus proteus proteus
CATGTATTTATACGCACACACTTACATAAAACTAGCGTGGTTTCTTGTCAGTTCCTTTGTTTATTTACCCTCACATATCATCACTTTTATAGCCCGACCATTTTAAAAACGGCTTCATTTGTTTGTTAGGAATGATGGATCTACCTACTTTATTTATCTGAGGCCAGAAGTCGTAAATACATCGCCGGCTTTGAAGAAAAGTAATGTTTGCCCCTTCCTTGACGCACCCCGTGTCATACCTAATTATCGCTCCGAGTATACCTACTTCGGAAGAAAGTGCTTTCCACATCTTGTACGTTGTTGATAAAGTAACGATATAGTTGTAAAAAATAATATTGCAGATTTTTATAAACGGCTGAAATATAATATCAGACACGATACATACCTAAGACACGTACGTAGGTATCCCTCATTGAATAATTCTTAACTATATCTCTAATTACAGAGTTAAAACCACAAAGTTATTTTTAATGAAAATTAAGTTCCACAATTACATATTAATACTAGTAGTATTCATATCCTCTATTTAATAGTTAATTTTATGTAAAAATATTTTCAACGCTGACATTAAATAAAAAACGAAGTACGAGCAGTACGCACTAAGCTTGTTGCTTTTCCCGCCTGAAGAACTTTTTTTTTAATTACGGCCAACGGATTACAGCCAATTAAACATACAGCCAGCATAGTTGTTCGAGTAAAAAAAATTTAATAATGTTGTTTTTAAAATGATTTATTTTTAAATGTTGAAATAAAGTAATAAGACATTATAATGAAAGTATTAAAAATGACCTTATAATAAATACTATTTTGTTACAGTTTTTAGATTAGTAAGGTAAATAGATATTGAAGTCAGCGGCGTATAAGACAAGTTAAGTATCTTTGAAGTCTAGACAGCTTCAATTAAAATATGGTAATAGATCTGGAAATCAAGATTAATTTTGATTAAACTGTCAGATCCACGTAAAATATTATTTCGTTATCAAACTTCGGTTATCACATTAGAAACGGGTTCAAAACATTCTAAAATTTTTCGTGGTCTGCATTTTAATTATTTAAGTTATAAAACACTTCATTAATTCTATCTATTTAGAACATGTCGCAATGTATGACGCATATTAATGCTACAAATCCTGAATAAATTGGTTTAACATGGACGATTAGCTTTGAAGTGAGATTTAATTTTTGTTTCATGCAAATACTCGGAGATAAAACTACATATTTATTTTACGTTGACATAACAACGCTTAACAAAAGGCAGTATCAACGCCTACATGCGTACCTACTATTATAAAGATATTATTTTTGTCTATGTGGCTGTTTATCACGAAAAAGTACAAGACAGATCTGGAACAAACTTACAAGCTTAAAAAAATCTATTGTGATTGAACATAAAACAGGCAAAGGCATATTTTTCTTACTCCTTAAACATTTCCAAATACCGCTATTTGAAATGTTTTGAAATTACTAATATTGAGGTTAACATTGTACTATAGGGTGAAGTAGTCGTTTTTAAGTATGTAGTTTTTACCTAAGTGTTCTATCCACTAGATTTAATATCACGATATGACCGACATATTTATATTACAGAGAAGTAAACAAATAAACTAATCATGATTTATTCGAAGATAGGATACGAACGATAACATAAAAGCATTCCGTATAGATATCATTTACAGGCAGTAGAAAACGTTTAAATAAAATGTGTTGAATGTTTACTTTATTCTATGCGTAACATAAAAATAAGATTATGAGAACACGTCTGTGCTCTTGAGTGCCACATAGGTACCTACCTAGTAGGTACTGACCACATAAGTTATCACCCCGTTGATTGTCAGTACGTGGCAGGACCATCTGAAATGGGAACGTAAACTGTTTCGTGTACACAGGGCAATTAATCCGCGCATTGACATTAGCATTTCGTCCCATTCAGTAATGAAATTCTCCCGCCATCATTAAAGTCAATGACTTGAGAGCGAAACGCGCCGTTAAGCAGCGAAGGTCTCTGAAAACTTTTCCATTAATCTCCTATTGTCTTTTATTATGTAGCTAGCTAAGTTCACGTTTTAATTATCTTCGCAAAGTAACTTTTAGAAGTTTTAAGTGCTATAAATCAAACTTAAGTGCTTATACTTTTTCAGATTGAGAAACGTTTGGCACAGCCCTGATCCCTCCGGACTGTTTAAAGTTATTACGTATGCCGTGGAAGCGACTAAACTTAATCTAAATACCCAGTAGACCCAGAATTTACTCGGAACTAGCTTCAAAGGACTAATTATATATATTTTAAAGTGTTACTATAACGTATAATTTTTGCCTCTATATTTGCATGAGATAAAAAATGCGTCTATGTATTTCTGATATTTTTTAAACATGCAAAGTAACTTTAGTACCTATCCGTTTAGTTTTCTGAAGACAAAGTCAGAAACGTGTCAACGAAGCGCCTTTTAGTGTTCGCTGTAAATAATGACCATCATTATTGAACACTAAGTCTAATAAAATCACAGACTGACTATTATGTATATAGCATAGTCATCATATGACAAAAATAAACCAGATCCTAACCAAGACGCGTCAAACAATTTAGATCGTGCGTAGATGCATACCTTGATCACAATATGAACTATTAATAAAATTTATTCGCATTAGATACTAAATCTCTGAAGTAGGCTAGGACACGCACAATGTATGCCATTGAACTGTGGCATCATGCCCGAGCACCGGTGCCAAAATCGTGACACCATAACTTTAGTGTACTCTTTGCCAACTAACTTCTAGACGACAGGAAGTCTTTATAACATATCTACAAAGGATATCCCTTTTATTGTAAGTATTTTATGTGATGACCGGTTTCATGGCTCCTTGGTTGAAGAAAGAGAACGGCGTAACAATGGTTCGTGTTCTGAGGAATACTAATTGACCTTTTAGATAACTTTTTCTCCATCTTACCATTTTCCAAAGGGTGAAGTTCTATTCACATCAACAGGACTCGCGGGGGCGTCCACGGTACAGTTTTTACGATCTTTTCAACCACAGATAACTAGCAAGATGTAAAATAAACTTATAAAGAGACTATTATCTAAAAACTGAACGATTTTTTTCTGGAAGATGTTTCAAGTCCAGCTGATGATGAAATAAATATGGTAATGTCGGTACCTATGTGTCTTATATGTTTATAAGCTAAAGATTTAACACGAAGACACCAAAGTAGCGCGTAGTACCTATACGATAACTTTGTAACAAAAAAGGAGAGGAAGTACAAATAATTCAATTTAGAAGAGAAAAGTCTTAAATTACCTACCGACGGCCCTTTGTTTAGTTAGCAAAAGATGTTGTTTTATTACGCTCGTTGTCCCTTTTTCTTCCATTACTTTATCAGTAAATTCGAGATACGTGCTTTCGGTACGTAAAAGTTAAAACATGTGACAAATTAAGGGAGTAGACTGATATGATTGTAATGACAGGTACCTAACTATGCATAGGTAACTTAGATTCATGAGTGAAGATAAATAACTACCTAATACAACCCCAATTTACATTATCTAAGATGCTAGGTCAGCAAATGCATCGCAACCCCTGAAGACCGAATTGAAAAGTTTAGGAACATGACCTACTTAAGTAAATCTGTACCTACATTATTAGAACAGTATTTTATTCAAACTTAATTTAGTCCAAATCTAAAAATTAATCGGAATGGAGCAAAATTCAGCTCTACCATTTTTCGGAGGTCATTTCACTTGTAACTCTAACTAAAATTACCATTTTTTCATCAGATTGAAGTAGTAAACAGGTATGCAGTATGCAGGACATCATGTGGTAGGTATCACTGCCGCCTATTGATATCTGTAACCAACTTTATATGAAATCAAATCAAAAAGCCGACATTAAATCAAAAGTCAGCTTGTCAGCCATTATCTACACTTCTACAGCATCTACACTCTTACTGTGATGTGGTAAATACGGTTGCTGTGGTACATCCTCGGTTGAGCTATATCTACTTGTACTACGTTTCTGTCTTATACCTCTCAACTCAACTAAAATCTACTTACCCACGTTTATATTACATTGCATATGTTATTGTAGTTTCATCGTACCAGCGAGAGCGTGCTGTCGGATTACTGTCGAGTAGGTGCTATTTCGTGCAATCGGCTTAAATATCGTTTTGTTTGCTTCTCTCCTGAAATTGTTGTTATACAACATAGTGTGATATTACAAATTTAGGTTGCAGTTATCGAACGTCACGATGAATTTGAATCCATAGCTGGACAAGAATAACAACCCCTTTATGTCTAATTGTTGGGATTGTATTTTATCCAATATTTACCTTTAAAAAATTTAAAACAAAGAAACTTCTTGACCAGATTTGTTACAGGTTTAATCATATAAAACAGTAATTTTCACAATCTTTTCTTGACCGAATTTATTATGAACATATAGTAGGATCCTACTAAAGATAATAACAATCCCGACAGCTGCACAGTGACGCCATCTGCTCCAAAATTCATTTTAAATGCTAACAACGCCATCTATCCAGTGGAATGCTGACAAAATCCTTTTTTTATTACCTCTATTAGGAGGTACCTAGTCCTAGAGTACTTACAAGACGTTCTTATTTAATCCTCTACATTTGCGCCTTCAATGCCTTAATCCTATTTGGAGTTAATTACAAGTGAACGTGGGTGGCTATAAGCATTTCTAAGAAAATGTTTTCGGAAAAAGCCTTACAAAATATATTATTTTAAATTCTTTTGTGGTTAACAAAAGTTGCTAAGGAGTGGTGAACAAGGCGAGGCGAGACGTGAAAAAGACAGTTAAAAATATTTCTTAGAAAAGACCTGGAGGTGCGGCACGGGCGTGAAATGTCAAGGCACAGAATATATTAATATTGCTAATGGCGTTATTAAAATGTGGTATTATTTTCAGTAAGGCATTGTGCCATTCGCTTAAAATGCCTCTCATCTAAGTACCGAATTTTGTTTTGTAACTAGACATAAATTTAAGCTATGTTGTTGGTAAAACAATATTATTACCTATCACTTACTTTAAATAGGTAGGTATCTACCTAAATACAAATACATACATACAATATACATCGACTATAATGTACATTGGAATACCTACCAGTACGATGTTAAGTCATGCTGAATTGTAACTAACATTAATGGAGCAAAAAAATTAATTCATATCATTCTGATGCAAGCTTCTTGGCAGCAAATTGGTGATAGCCGACGTACCTCTACACAGAGACAAAATAAAGAACGGCATTGAATAGTTTGTCTCGTATAGTTATAATTAGCCCTTTGAAGTTGCTCTGGCTGTTAGGTACAGTGTTCAAACCTATTAACCCAACGATGCAAGGACTGTAATTCCCTACAACCGTAACTAGGTGGCTATCTATCTAATAGACGTGGGTTAGACGCATTTGCTAGAAAATGAAACAATTTTAGATAAAATACTTACCTACCGACTAGTTACATAAATGTAATACGGACCCAAAAATGAATATATCACTCTTAGTGTCTTTATTGTTCAGTGTTAACAGTGTTTATAACTTGTGAGTAGCAAACGAGCTTGCAGTCCACCTGATGGTAAGTGGCCACTGCCGCACATGGACATTTGTAATCAACCCCAGATATGATCACGGTCATACCTGGGGTTGAACACAGATGCGTTGCTACCCCTGAAGACTGAGATGGAACACCTCGGATAAGTCAGTATCCCTGACTACACCCTTCAATCCAGAACACAGCAATGTTTAACACTGCTGTTATAAGGCAGAAATATGTAGGTGTGGCGGTGGTGCCGCCGGAGTCGAACTACATGGGGTTCTACCACCTACGAAACCTACAATCACTTACAATTGTTGTAAAAGTGGACCTACTTCGTTTAAAATTTTTAACGTCTATGATACCGAAATGAATAGTATCTAATCGCATTAAAATAGTTTTTATTTTTTGCTAAACAAAAAGTCTTACAAAAAGCTCTATTAATTTTCCATTTCTTCAGTTTCAGAAAAATCAACTATAGTTTCGTGTAAGCAAAAATAATCTAATTTGCAGCTATGAGTTATGTAATGAATCGGTAATTTGTCTTATGTAATCATAAACAACTGCTCATAATGCAGTTTACTAACGTTGTGATGTTATTAACGTTTGCTTGTTTGTTTGTGGAGCTTTTGCCATTAGGAAATAGCATAAACCAGTTTAAAATAGATCAATTAGAGTTTAAAACATCACGCGGTTACCATACATCACAACAAGGCGTCCTCGAGGGCTACGAAATATTCGCTTTAAGCGTAATTTTATAAATTTTAAACAATTTTCAGTGAATCTCTACTATTTACAGCGATATTTCATACGTCATATGCACAGTTGTTTTAACGCTCAACGCTGACGTTTACAGCGCAAAGCGACCTTAGGTTACAATCTTCAATTACTGGTTACCGTATTGCGTCAACCTTTATAAAAACATTCCTTAATATTCTGAAAGAAAAATTACTTGAATAATGATAGGTTCCTATATGTTTATTTCACTCTGCATACTTAATTCTTATTTAACTGTTTTATTTGTTCCATGCGAACTACTAAGCAGACTTTCCACGAGTACTCTACTTTAATTAAAATAACGCTCATTCAGTCTTATTTTTAACAGACTTCCCAAAGGAAAAGGGTAATTTACGCTTTCTACACTCATGGTCGCACACTAGGATTTTTACTTACATCGTGGATGTCATAGATATACACAAAGACGAGTTTACAAACGCTCAGACCCAGAACAGAAACCGAATTTCATCATTATATCTGCCTAGACGGGACTCGAACCTGAAGCCCATTGCGTAATAGAAAAGATGGCGTATACGTACCTACTCGTATATTCTTTACTGAATTAGATTGAGCTAGATTTTTAATATTTATTATCCTAAAACAATGCTAAAATATGTTACCTCAAACTTAAATACAATGAATACGTTTATAAGAAAAACAATGTAGATACACCCACGATTACAATCAGATTAATTGATGCAATAAAGAAAACGCTTCTTGTTTATCCTGCTAGTAGGCGTTTGAAATTATTAAATACATACCTTAAAATTTTCAGTTTTAATTTAATGGGTCGTAAAACGTTAACCGTGGATTACTGCAAGAACCAATTTAGTTACGCATGACTGTTAATCGTTCCTGACCCCATTATCTTGAAACATGTGTAGGTACCACTCATAAATTCTTTGTTTGAAGTTTCCACTTTTCAATAAAAGCGTTGATTCATAATTTTATTTAGGTAGGTGTAGGTACATTTAATCATTTAACAACTGCTACATTAAATAAGTGGTGCCACCAATTCTAGATCTAGGTAGGTACCTGCCCACCTATGTACCTTCTCTAGATGTTCTCTAGGTCGTAAGTAGGTACCTATAAGTATATTTATAAATATTTTTTTAAAGTTTATACATACTGGAATGCTAAACATTTAGGTATAAAAGGTAGGTAAGGTAGGTAGGTTGAATCGTAAAAAATATAGGTAGATCATACCTATGTGATTGAAATGATAAAAAACAGTAGGAATAGATAGGTACTTCAATCCTTATCTTTATAGAACTAAATATTTTTTATAACACATTTCATATTTTACGAGTACAGCTAGACATTTGATGAGGGATCGTAGGAAATACAAAGTTGTCCTGGCGTACGTCGACGTAGTTTAATGTGGGGAAGGCTAGTCGTTAAGCGTCATATTTATAGACTAGTCTGACAATAAGCGAATAAAGAACAGAAAAAATAAATATGAAAAAAACTTTTTTACTTGATTGAACACTAGTTTACGCTAGTCTACTAAGACCAGCGTGTACTCCATTTCGCCTAATAAGTGGTCATTGCCGGTCATAGAGGTCGGTCACACCAACTCCATACTATAGAATGGAGGTTCTTCCTCATAATCCTCATGCCGGTCTACTAATATCTATGGTTGTCTCATAATGTATTATATAATAGTTGACACCTACATCCTTCCTCCAATACGAAAAACTGCTTGAAATAAGAAACAGTATATTTTAATTCCCCGATCAAACTCTCTTCCGTAAAACATTTAATGTCAATTTTAAACCATACTATCGCATGAAGATTGCCACTAGCTACTCGTTCTCAATGAGCTAACTCCTTTACCAGACAGGTCATACCACGTCACCTACTTCGTGTATCCTTTGTAACTGGAGCCTGTATATTAAATTTTTCATGAGCTCTACCTACCTTGCGATTTACAGCACATAACTTTGTTGTCTAAGTGCAGAATACTGTTATACCTACTAGGCATTATTTGTCCCTGATGTACCAAGATGCAATCGACAACGTAAAAAGTTTACGGCTTGCGACGCCTATAAATATATGATACCTACTGCATATTGTAACAAAGATAAACTTAATATAGTTAAAAATAAACACAGTACATGGGTAATCTATAGAATCTTAGAAAGAGGATTGGGCATTTGTTCGTTCAAAGACCCAATCTGCATTGGTAATGAAAGACAATGACCATCCATCGGATAATTAAATTGTCTGGAATCAACGTTACAAATATAAGCCAGGAAAATGAATACAACAACTGCATTGCAAGGTAGAACATCACATCCATCATCATCCATCTAGACGTCCCGCGGAAATCACACATTTGGTGCCCTGATCGACTTACATTTGACGCCTCCTTGGGTCCCGACGCCATGGTCGGGACGTGGGTCACCCAATAAAACTGCCACCGATTATACATACACCGATCAAAAATGTTTACGTCTAGATTACATTGGCAGAGCAAGGGAAAACGTAAATCGAACACAGACAGAATAATCGGCCTCGCTGGTCTCGCTATAATTGTACATACATAGTGCGTACAAACCTTACGCACACAGAGCAACATTATGGCAGCTGTCGTCTACACTTGTCGCCAATGTTCTTAGGCGAATGAACCCATAGCGAACGACCTTTCATACCTTTATAAATAAAATGTAGCCGATCGATTAAACTCAAATGTAGTCCATGGATTGACTTTTTTTGGTGAAATTGAAGATGACCTTTTTTCTTCCATCTATTCCACCTCCACCTGGATCTAGCCAAAAACCTGGGTCCGCGAAAGAATGGATAATCGTACATAACATGGTAACCAAAACATTAATACCGATAGGTTAAAGTCAAAATAAAAAATGCCCTTAAATATAAAATACTTTATTAGCAAAAGCTAAGTACTAGCAGTACAAAAAATAATTCCTCACTTAATTTACTTTAATTGACATTTTTATGAAAACCAATTAACAATTACATTTATTATTTGTACCGCATGTTTTAGCGCGACTTGTTTTGCTATTTTTCGCATTCTATGGTATAACATTGTATGCTAAAGATATTTTTGTAACTCACTTAGAATTTAACTCTGGTAACAAATGTATATGGATCTATTTTAAAAAGCATCATTATAAATTGCCAACATTATAAACAATTCGTATTAACTATTTATTTAATAATTAAACACAATTAAAATAGTAACCGGAGTCGAATTTACAAAAACACTATGTATTGGAATAAGAAATGAAATGAAAATATGTTTCTCAGTAATCAAAGTGCTAACGGCAACTATAGAAAAAACATTGCAATAATAAAATTAACAATTAGGTCAACTAAAAATACAAAAACATTTTCTTTCGAAAAAAAAAACCTGATTTACCTATATTTTTGTTATTAAGAGGATGACACGCACTTTATATAATTCACATAATATCTATAATTCTTACTTGAACACTATTTTGTTAAAGAGTCACACAACATAACTGCAATTGCTATTTAGCTACCTGCTATAAAATTCGGCATTACGACTTCGGTCACTATTACACATATAAAAACAATCTAAATTCATATGACAGGTATCACTGGTAAATACATCAATCTTCTAAGCGACACATATCTGTGTAATTACATTTGTTCACTGATTCGTGGAAATATTCCATAAATTCTTTCACTGGACATAATTCCTTGTCAAACATGGGTAGTTTGATCACTCGCTCTTGATGTAACGCTACTATTTTATCGCCATCTTTACACCTGTAATGAATAAATATTACATTGTATAATCTTGCATAATTTGACTGGAATTGACCATTTCATGCCTAAAAATAAAATGTCTAATACATTTTACCGTAATCTTTAATAATACCATAATTGTAAGGAAAGACTGAAAATATTTACTAATTCACATCACTAGCACTACATAGTACAAAACAAAGTAGCTTTCCGCTGTCTGTCCCTATGTTTCCTTAGATCTTTAAAATTAAGCAACAGATTTTGATGTACTATTTTCTAAAAGATAGAGTGATTCAAAAGAAAGGTTTATATGTATAATAACATCCATTATGTAGTAGCTAAAGCTAGTATACAATAAATTAATGTTATACATACTTGTAGAGGACAAAAGCCAAGTTTGAAGCGAAACAATCAATATGGGATGCCTTCCAGTGCCTTCCGTGGTCAATGGCATCTCCCTTTAAATGCAACTCTGGTTTATACATTTGTAACAGCGTCAAAAACTTTAAAAGAGTACCGGAATGTGCGAACAGAAATGTTGCGTTAGGTCCTTCTTCACTGTAATCAATAAAACAAGACTTAGTGTTTTATAGTACAATAAAAGAAATGAAGGAATGGTACTAAAATTGTAATTGTAGCCATTAAACAGTTATGGAAGTTACCAGTTCGTGTAAAATTATGTCGCATAAAGCTACTATGGAAAAGCTGTTGAGGTCATCTTACAATATTTCCAGACTAGCTCTCTACTAAGCAGCTTATAATAATTACATATAGTTTGTTATCTATCCCATTATGTATCAAGAATAACAAATATGCAATATGTCAATGTGAGATATAATAAGTAAGCAAATAAATAAGTAAGTAAGTAAGTAAGAAATCCTTAATTCTAGATGCTTAGACAGAGTTTTAAGTCGTTCATTGAGTCTATGTCTAATAAAGAATACAACCTGAAACTTTCAAACAGATTCTTCAGTAACATGCAGGCTTGGCGGTATGTTAGATCATGACCGTAACCGTCCATCCAGTAATGTTTCAGATCATGATAATATTCCAGGGTCTGAAATAAGACAGAATAAAAGTTATCTAACTTACTTCCTTTTTATGGATGCCTTTTAGAATTCAATTAGCTACATATCTTATTTTCTGTAAATGACTCCTAAGATACCATCACGTCATAATAAATTATCATCACATCATTCATTCAGTTTGCTAAGGGATAAGTATATCAAAGTAAGTATAAAAAAGCAAATATTGCTGTAATAAAGGTACTACTGCCCTGGTTTTAAAGGTGCCACTTGTAATAAAAGGGTCGTTCAAGTATTACATGAGCACTATGGGTGGGCGGAGGGTCTTTGCTTTGCTTATTTTGGATGACATAATGGGTAGGGGAATCTATATGATAATTACGTCATTGGTAGTTATTTACTTGTATACACGAATGGCAACCCTTACATTGTCTTTGCTTGAAAACGAAACGCATTTTCGAGGATTCCCGCAAATAATGCATACGTTTAGGCATGTTTACTTGAACGGCCCCAAAGTTGATACTAATGTCTCAAACATCAATTCATTTAAAAAGTTTAAAAATGTTGCTTTCCATCTGCTGATCAACGTACCAACCTGAGCACTCTTCTGATCAAACGCAAAACACCACGGCGATATGGAATGCTTGTGCCATGATGTTTCATAACCACATATTTTATACATCAACGTCACCGTATCTGAAATTGGAAATATACACCATGTAAATAATTTATATAGCTACAAGAAGACATCCTTTAAGACAAGGTGGTAGTTTCAAAGCAATATAGATAGTGAAAAGAGATGATAGATATAAAATAGTTTGAAATAAATGACAGTGAAGTTAGTTATTGCATTTGAACAAGGTTTTATGTGATTAACAGCAAATATTCAAGCAAGCTTACTACGATACACATTCTCATGTATAATTTACAAACCCAAACTCAGTATTCTATTTAGACCGAGTCTTTTTGACACAGACTTGAGTGTTTCGTTCATTTCACGTGTGTTACCGTACAACCTTTGCTCCTTGTACGTATCTGGATTTTTTTTTACTGTCTTTTGCCATTTATCACAATGCTTGTAAAACTGAAAATATCAGTGTCATCTGAACATTGTTCATATGCTATTTAAAGATAGTAGATATAGAGTATAGAAATATTTTCAGGGGAGTCTAGTCCTTATTGCAATCCAATTTGTTTCATGTTTTAAGTCAAATTGCTGAAGTAACTCATAAAGAAATCAAATTTCCCTTTAAAAATACATTTAGAGTCTATGTTAATTTTATAATAGAAATACACATATGAAGATAATTTTATACAGGTTACTTGATACATCAGAACTGAATACAAAATTATAATAATTAAAATAAAAACAGAGTAACTAATAACTTAATCAAAATTTGGAAAGGAAGCAAATTACTTTTTTTAAACATTATACACATGATACATACTCTCAAAGTAGTGTCAACTTTAGCCGCTGGTGTAAATATAACGTTTTGGGCATCTTTCTTGTCAAAAAGGCCAAGTGTGAAGTATCTAGCGCTTTGCTGGGCTCTCTGTGTGGCTGTGTAGCGGAACTGAAAACAATATGTGGTATAATGTACATATAGTATTGAAGGTATAAAAATATAATATAACTCTACATGGTTCTGTTTAAGGTAGTAGATATAGTATTGAAGGTATGTAGAAATGGTTCTACATGGTTCTGGTTCAAGGTATCTGTGTCACACATATTTATACTTTAGATGAGCAGCATAGCTGTAATCCGATTTTAAGGCTTTATCTCTAATTTAATAAGCTATTGCTGTTGAATATTTCCACGTTTAATGACTAATATAATATAGGTTCTGACGCTCACAAATAGTCCTAAAAACTAATTATGCAAGCATCATAATACCGTTGTAGAAAATGAAATGAATCAAACTGATTAGATTTAAATGAAATGGCACACAAATACTTTACCACCTGGATTACCTACAGCATACTCTTTAACACAGTAAATATGCCTATATTAGATAAAATTATATATATTGAAAAAAATTGTAAATTGAAACCAAATTATGTACCTGAAATGTTTTATTGTTATACTGGTGTTTGATAGCATTGGGGAATCTTTTTTGCATCCGCTCAGCCAAGAGTACCATCTCATCCTGCCCTTCTAATGTAAGAAATTTCTCTTTTTCCACGTCAACATCACTAGTCCATTCTTCCAGCTTTCTCAGTTGGTCACTTGTTAGCTGACCTGAATAATAGAGTAATATGAAAATAATGTTTCACATCTGCTGCTAAATAAGCTAATTTTGTGCATAACTTCATCAATACATAATAGAAACAATATAGTAATTCTTTAAAAGTGTAGTATCTGAACATATATGAACATACATCATGAACTAAAACGTAATAGACCCAGTCTGGTTTAAATCATTCTTGAAAAGGTGGTAGTTCCTGTACAGTTAGACTAGCACCTCTGCTATACTTTATTCTTTGTAGGATTCTTTGTAGGATATGTGGATACCATCATATCCCTTAAGTATATAAAATTCCTGTGTTATATGACGTTCATTACGAGGAGGGTCCCATATGTTCCGGAAAATGTGCTGTGGTGGGGTCGGAGAGTGGGGGAACCTATTGTTTGACCTCATGTCCGTCAGTGTCACACCGCCACCTGCGTCAAAGTTGAGTCGCTGTGAGTGCATCAGTTCGCCTGTGAGACTTTTTTTAGTAAAACAACTTTTTACATTTCCGTTAAAACATAATGGCAAATTGTCGAGAACAATGCTGGAAATTTTATTTCCTATTGGGGAAATCAGCCGCAGAAACTATTGCAATGCTTATGGGGATGCTGCCTTAAGTAAAACCAGAATTTACGATTGGTTTAAAAAATAGAGAAATGTTTATTAACGCTAAGGACTCTTTCAATTTCGACGTTTCGTGTCGGACCGCTGCCGCACGTTTTTCGTACCGCTGGCTATAAACCGCTCCATGCCGCTGCAGTACGTTAGGCGTCCGACACCAAACGCCTAAATTGAAAGCGTATTTTACTGCCGTGCGTTTGGATGCTAGTGACGTCATAAATTTATTCGACCGCAGTTAAGCCAAGGACTCTGACGAAGAAACATTACTGTTAGCGTTCTTGTTGAAAAATATCAAACGGAAACAAAAACGACGCCCCCATAAAAGAGCATCACCGATGTTTTCCATAACATGTAATTTTATCATTTTCATTTCATTTTCATAGATTTTCATAGGTCAAGACAAGATCCAAACATTATTTAAATTTTTTAAGAATGTCTATAGAATGCTTCGACGAATTACTTGAATTAGTTAAAAGTAAAATACAGTGTACAAAGAAAAATACAGCGGCAAGTATCTAT
>DWPV01003889.1:0-14450 GCA_018251915.1 Urbanus proteus proteus
TTTAATGCATAGAAAATCTTCATCCCATTTCAGTAGTCCACGTGAGCGAAGCTGCGGGCAAAAGCTAGTTTAAAATATTTTCTAAGCCTAACATATCTCAATGTCTAAAATCGGAAATATTAAAGCTACTAATTAAGTATACCTACATTTAGCCTTTCTTTTACGTAGACTTATCTGAAACCTAACTACATAGTATAAAACAAAGCTTTCCGATCTCTATTCCTATGTATTCTTAGATCTTTAATACTACGGAACAGATTTTAATACAGTTTTCTTTAATAGATAGAGTGATTTAAGAGGAAGGTTTGTATGTAATTTAAGACGTGCGAAGCCGCGTGCAAAGTCTAGTAATCAATAATCCCGTTTGGCCCAGAGCTTGATATTTCGTTATGTGATTCAAATTGAAGCGACGTAATCCATAGTCGCACAAAGCTTACCGACATAGCTCTCAAAACTAGAACACATCGCTCGGAGGACTGTTAATCGGAGGAGAATAGAGCAAAACTAGCACAGGTCACCCCGAACAGGAAGACAAAGACTGATGACGTGGCGGAGACAGAGAAACATTTGGATTCGAGGAAACCAAAATGGCGCTAATTAAATGAGGCCTACGTCAGAATGGACCTCTAAAGATTGATGGATGGAACAAATTGGGAATAAAACAAATGAGCCTATTTAGTGCGGCAGACTATAAATTGCATACTTAAAAAGTTGCAACTAACATATTATTTTTACAGATCTGGAATCTAAGTACCTACTCTTATTTCTGTCTGACTAATAATGAATGTAAGGTAAATTAACGCATATGATACTCATGTAAAAAATGAAAATACGACTAACGATTAAAATGATAAAGTATTTTTAACGATACCTTTACTTTTATACGAGCTTTGAATCGCTTACATAACGTATTAAACGTTAAAAATGATTCACATTTTAATCCACGTGTTTGGGATTTGAACTAAAAAATAAATATTTTACATTTGGAACGAAATGTGCAAAATTTATCGCCAGCCTAGTTACTAGTGTAGTGCATACCTACAAGTATAACCCACGCCACTTATCTATTGTACTACGTAGTTATCTAACTAGGTCTTTGAAGAAGGGCATATTTCGCTCGAACAGGGAGAAAGAGGTCTCGCACATTAAAAAGTAACAAAAGGCTTGAGGAAATGTTGCGGGGTTAGCTCAGAAAGATTGATACATTCGCTATGTAGGTGAGTCTAGTTTGTAGCTACAAAGCCTTCAGAAATATAGGTGCGACTCACACCTACCGAGCTTTTAGAGAAATTGTAGGCACAGAGCAGTGTTGGCACGGTTCATCTTGACTAATGATACATCCATGTGCCATGTATACAAGGACTGTACATTACGAGCACGATGAGGATCGAGTGCCGTAATAACATTACACGTATGAAACAAGAGTGTAAATTAGAGTTCTGTAAATGTTTGTTACATAAACTGTAAGCTTTGAAAAATTCGTTTTGATTATATGTAACATGTTTCATCATACTATTGTGCCACAGCGTGGTTCGTACCGTGTTTCAAAACGAGCAAAATTTTATTTTGGTGTAATTTCACAAACCTTTGAGAACTTTATTCAGAACAATCATTATAGGAGTCCACACACTTTTCTCTATTGTAAACATAAGTAATCAAGTAATAAATATATTCTAAGACGCATATAAAAATACAATTGAAAAGTGACAATACCTTTCGCTCAAACCCTGCAGCCTAATGCATGAAGCCAAAATTTAAATTTAAACTATGACATTTTTTTCTTCCATTCCATGGATTGCTAACAATTCGACTCTTTTATCTGCGACTTGACTTGAGGTAGACATTTCCCAGATTAAAGACGCGAGGCCGTTATAGCCTATGAGCTTTCCGGCTGTGAGTCTTTCTCACAGCCGGAAAGCTCATAGGCTATGGAGAGGCGAGAACTATTCTTTACGCGACAAACGGCATAAGTACCTGCAAAAAGATTCTTATCTAAGGACACGATAAATAAGTAAAGATGCTTTTGATACTTAAGTTTATCTTTATACATACTTTCGTACCTATATAAACTTTGAGTTGGTATCCCACAAATGTTCACGGCCTCTTAAATATGTAGGTAATATTCCTAATATTCTCTATTTCGGATATAATCAAGATATTTCAGACATCCTTTTCATGTATTGCGATTGATAATTCTATGAAACAAGTTCAATATCTCTTTGAGCGAATATCGAACTATCTATTGAGTGAGTATTAAATCTAATGACGTAACGGAGCGTCGACGGTAGTAGCTTCGCATCTTAAAATGGCCGCCGTGCAAACATTCTTTAAAGGAACCCTTTGATGAAATTTGTTTTCCCGATCACGGACTCCCGAGTAACACTTTGAGAGAGCTAGTGCAGCTCTCAATTGCTCGGGTAGTAATTTAATTAAACGGAGTGCACATTAGAGATGCCAAAGAGGTAGAGGTAGGTTTGTCTACCGCTCAAGTTTCCTTAGTTCCGAACTTAGCGTTACGGTTTCACGGAAGGATGCGATTTTATCTGCTAAATACCTTCTTGTTTTCAATAGACGTAATATTTCGTATAATTTGTCTAATGAAATATCTAAACCAATAATTTCAATTCGATTGCTTATTCAGTGTTTTTAAATATTTTTCTTTTATTTTGATACGTTTTTTAAGTGTAGTGCTACTACTACCTATAAAATTTAAATTTTCCGTATAAATATAATCAGTTCGTTTTTTCAAAGTCAGGGTTTTAGATTTTTTAAAAACCTTAGGAACAGCATGTATGTACGACACCACACGTAATGTTTTATTCCCTTCCACATAAAAAAATCCAAAAGTAACTAAATCTACTTGTATCTATCGTACCTACTCGTATCTAAACATAAGTTTTCATTCTCAATGGTTTATCGTCCATTTGGTACGCTGAAAGCCGGTCCCATACTAATTAACTGCAATTAGGTGTACGAATTATTCACACGACACTACACCGTGTCACTACACAGAGCGTTAATTCGCAATTTGCTTACAGGCTCACAACGTGTCAATTCAAACCTAAATCCTTTAGCACCTAAGTACCAATTCTAAAGCTTAACATGAAGTTTTATAATACATCGGTTTCAAAAACGAGGTCTTTAATTTATAATACTTTACTTTAATCTGTTTATTTAGTTTTAAAGATAGGTAGGAACCTACAATTGTTTTCTTGTTACAAAATTTGTAATAGTGATTATCGATTATTTTTTTACTGTTTTTTGCATGCTCGATACACAGTAGAGTAAAATAAATAAAGTAGCAGAAATCTTTTGTAAAATATGGCTATTATATTAACTTCGTTAGAAGAGGTAAAGACGATTAATAATGAAAAGATTTTTAACAGTAAATTAAAAGCTAGGTAAGCAAGAAGTTTTAATTGAACAAAAAGGTTTAATTTATATTTGGCTTCGACTTTCAGCCTTGACTTTTTAATAAAAAGCTGTTTCAAGTATCAGCTGTTAGTGGTGAGAAGAGTCATTAAAATGCTGGTAGTGTATTTAATGACGACACTAACGCAGTTCATAATGCAAATAATGCAAATATCGCCCTAGACCCACATAATGAGGTCAGACAGATCGAAAAGTCTATCTCTATATCTATAGAACGATTCATTAAAATAAGTCGGGTTTAATCTACAATGTAACTCAATTATTTTGTAATTAAACCCAACGATGCGATGAAAAGAAAAATGGAAGAACTCTTCGTGATTTTGACAGCGGTGTGGTGCGCAGCAATGATATTTTCCGACGTTTCACAACTTAGTACACACAAAAGAGAATTTAAACTTAGTATTGAACGATAATTCGATACTAAAGAAGAAGAAGGTGAAGGTGGTAGAACCCTATGTAGTTCGACTCCGGCGGCACCACCGCCACACCTATTTCTGCTTTATAATGGCAGTGTTAAGCACTGCTGTGTTCTGGCTTGAAGGGTGTGGTCAGGGAGACAGACTTATCCGAGGCGTTCCATCTCAGTCCTCAGGGGTAGCAACGCACCTGTGGTCAACCTCAGGTATGACCATGATCATATCTAGGGTTGATTACAAATGTTCATGGACGACAGTGGCCACTTACCATCAGGTGGACTGCAAGCTCGTTTGTTACTGACATGTTGTAAAAGAAAAAAAAGGTAAAGTAAAAAATCTTCATTTACAAAATTAAGGCATGCTACAATAAAACGCGGCAGTAAGTTACGCGAACTTCGTTTAATTCCAAGTGATCCCTAGTTAGAATTAGCTGAGCCAGATAGTTTAGCATGTGATCTCACTGCACTAGATGCGGGACCGATTTGCATAGCCGGACGTGTCACGAATAAAATGGAAATGACTCCGCAGCTTTGCAAGGCAGAGCGCCGCTTGTGCTCAAAATTGACATCAACGCTACGATTCGATGTTCAAAGTGTTGGAACAACTACATCATGTATAACTATGTAAATGAGACTATTCTGTCAAAATGTAGTTATCTGAATAAATTGTTGTTTTGTATACCTTAATAACCTGACACTAGAATCCCCTCTTCATTTTCACAGTAGTGTTTTGATGGATCGAATTTACACTAGGATTATTTATCTATGCCATGGGTGCATTAGTTTACAAAAATGTTGAGTCATTCATTCATAATAGAAGATATAACCTGGAACAAATACTAAAGTCATCCTTTAGATGTCTTTCTAGCAGGAAATCAAACCCGAAGTCTTCTGTCTGTTAGATCAGAACAATGGAGATTGCACCAAGCGGGTACAAATATAAGCATACGAGTTTGAAAAATGTTGGTTATTTTAAAGTAACATGCATGTACTGAAACTTTTGTTTATTTGTTGATAAGATTTTAATTAAAACGGGAATGTTTACAAGAATATAACAGCGTCAAAGTAAAAATAATATGTAGTAAAATTTTGTGTTTCTCTGTGTAATTTAGTATCTCATCTTGATAAACGAGATAGCGTATTTTTCTTCCTTTTGTTCCGTTAACTTGATTACGACATATAAAAAATAAGTTCGTTGGGCTCTCCTATAAACAAAGTAAGCCTTATAATGTGGTTAAGTAAAGGTGAAATTCAGTGGCCTAAATGATTTTCGTAACATAATACAACTTTAAGGCTTCCAATCACCGCTTAATGAGTGCTTTCTAGTAACAAAAAGTTAAATCGATGGCTTTAAACTTTTTATAGTATAATAAGGGTTACTATAATAATATTTAAGAGTGAAACAAATACTCCAAAGTCAACCAAAATATTACAAATATCAAAGTGAAAACAAAGTACTAAAGATGTGTGTTCGTAGCAGGAAAGTGACAGTATAATTTCAATTAATTATTATTTGGTTGATAAATGAGGCTCGGGGGCGTCATCTTGGCTGAAAACGTGAAACTTGACGACATTTTCACCCCAACCGGCTGCCACCTCCCCTGCCTTTTGAATTATGTATGCCTTCAACTTTTTGTACAGTTCGTAAATGTGTAAAATAAATCCAGATACGTCACGAAGTCGGTCGATAAAATTACTTATGCATGCATAACAAGGTATACTTCTTTAGCGTAATTAATAAAAATATTCTTTTATTTGTATTGCATTTAAACATATTTTAAATGAACAAACATGAATTATGTGTTACATTGACGTCTACAAAATCGTTCTACGCTTAACAAATATTGTGTTACGCCGGCCAGAATAAAAATATGTGTTATACCGGATTGTGAAAATTCGTTTTAACGCTATCGACATTTAATAATTGATATTTACTCAAATACTATACTTCACAGTTAACCTGTTACATTACATTCTGTCATACCACACAATACATAAAACAGAAACAGAGTATTTAGTGGAATGAGAAAACGCTCGCCGGCAGAAAACTAGTAATGGAGTGTCAATAGATGGTATACCGATCTGTAGAGTGGCAGCCTGGCAGCCACTTCCAGCGAACAATGACTTTAGCAGCGATCGAACTCAATTTCACGCGTGATTTGTGCACTTTTATTTCATTTCCACCTCAACTGAACCGTTGGAAAACTCCGATTCCGGATAAGATTTATAAAGAAATGACGTGGAAGTAAATTGTTTTTCGTTCTTATTAACAAGATATTTCTTAGGCTTTAAGTTGTTCTAAAAATGTTTATTTATACATGAACTAGACAATAATGCGGTCCGATATAGTTTCAGCCCTTATACTCTTCAGCCCTTGTACTCCATTGGCAACTTATTGACATTGTGATTTAAATGTTTTCTTTAAAGAGACGGTGACGGAGTTTTTTACGCCGCTCCTTCTTCAATACTAAACACCTCGCGAAGTAGAGATAGATTGTATTACATTCTAAGAACGTTCAAAAATAATTTTGTAAGAATCTACTTTGAATAAAACATATATGATTTTGAGTTTTGTATTTTTTCTTTATTGTTAGTTAATCGATTTCCTTTTTTTCGTTTCAAAGCTATTGTAGAACTAGTTATTACCGATAAAAAGTTCTGAATTTATGATTATGGTCGCATTTTAACGACTGGGCGAGCACTAGTTTACCAAGCTTTGCCTTGCATTTTTTTCTTTGAGCTCAGTAGAATTCCAAATTTTACGTCATAATAGTAGGAGTTAAGAAGCGATAAGAAGTGTTCTTAGGTCATACCGGGTCGTATTACTTTAAAATCTGGGTTAAACGAGCTTTGCTGTTCCACTTTGCGTAGGAACATAATTTAAAAATTCATTGCATACATTTTTTGTAGCACTTTACATTCTAAGTAGGTAAAACTTATTTAAGTCAGGCATATTTTTCAGTACCTTATTTACACAAGTAATATTTTTTCGTATTACATATGTATAATAAGTATATCTGTAACTTTGAATAGGGTAGGTATTTTCTAGTTCCTACTATCAACTGAAAGTCGATATCTAGTACGATGCCACTTGCTACCCCTGAATACTAAATTGAAACGCCTTATGTAACTTTTTCCTTTCGACCAAAACTTGGAGCTACAAAAGAGAAATAGGTCGAGTAGCTTCGGTGCCACAGCAATCGAACGACGAACAATTGTATCCGTTGTATATGCAATATGTGAACCTCATAGGCTTTTGCCTTGCCTTTAATCCTTTATACTAATGAAGTAGCAAAAGAACATCCAGTCCATCAGATGTTAAGATGTGTTATGGAGTTTTTCGCACCGTTTCATCTCCCTAACTAAACACCTGAAGTGGTGGTAGAGAAATAATAATATTATTGACGTTCAAAAGTTCAAAAAGATTTTTTGTTAATAATCTACTTTGAATAAAATATTTTTGATTTTGATTTTTTTTAACGAGCCAATCCCGTTTATGCACACGTGAACTCCACTACAATAATATGCAAATCATAACTGAGGTTGGTCAAAGATACGTTGCTACCCCTGGGGACTGTTATCAGATAGAAACAGAGGTAACGATGCAGCCGAAGTCGTACCACAAATTGTTCTACCAGCTTTAAGTATCACTTCAATTTAAATAGTGTCAGGTACAAATCTGTTGAAATAAATTGATACAACGTAACGTTATCACGTTTAGCCTACTTGTGTATTTGTTTGGGAATGAAGCTATTACACATGTTTCAGCAGTAAAGCTGTTATAATGGCGTCGCGTAACTTGACAAACAGAGCTTCGTGTAGCAACATCTCACGTCCGGGTAAAGTCGAGTCGACAAGTTGATATATTGAGTAGCTTTGTTAAGGCGAAGTAAACAGACTCAGCCCGAGCACCGCAGATAACATTCTCTGCCCCTAAATTACTTTTATCTGCGAGTCGCACGCACTCGCGGGTTCGTATAAAACTGAAATCTTGATTGGGCGTAATAAGTTTCGTTACCTACGCCTTTTGTTTTTGAATTGGTTTTGTGACTGATGAAGAATGTTCACATAATGTAACAGTTTATGAAGGCGCACTACATAAATAATACATTAAGTCGAGCATAACAAAGCGCACATTCGTATTGTTACAACTTCGAACTGCTACTTAAAGTTCATACAAATGTTTGCCAATTAGTATATTACCTATACAGCATATCAAACGTACATATAACAAACATTTTCTCGGGTCAATACTTGGAGCTTGCGCACAATTGTACCTTCCCAAAATGGAACTGAATTGTCACAACGGTCAAGTCGGTCAGCACCCTTGATGCCTTAAATGGAAAATGTTTGACTAAAGAATAAAAGTTCATGAATAACCAAGTATAGCAACGCTGTATGGCCGGTAAACGACATGTATGCTCTTCTGAAGGAGGCGGTAAGTAAGTCGATAAAAGGTCCATTGTCGGCGCTCAGAGGGTTTTCTAAATGACGAGAGAAACTGCACGAGAGCAACGATAAAAACGGTGAACGCCCATCTCGGTTGTGTGAAATGGTATGAAAATGTCGTCGGAGCGTCGACAACCGTGAAATTTGCTCTCCGTAGTAAAAATATAAAGTGACACATCACGTCGTGCCCTCGCCGCACGCAGCCTCCTAACGTTGCAATTTTCTTATCACTCGTCTTATGTAATTTAAACTTAGATCGTTGGAAACTGCAAACTACGTAAATCTTGATGAAAAAGTAAATAACCGAGAGCAGAGAAGGTCAAATTCAGTGAGTTTTCAGGGTTTACTTACGTTTACATCAATATTAATTTTACGTGTCCACTTGCTACTTTTGTCATAAAATAAAACAAACCTTGTCAATATTTGCATATCCGAAGACACGAAATAATGTTGTTACCTGAAACAAAAAGTTATTCATTTAATACATACATATCAAAATTAAAAGGGTGACTTCGTTATTTTAGGTAGGTAGTTCTTGTAAAATGAAATTAGTCCGTCGAAATTTTGAACCTAAAACCGTTAGTATAAAATTTAGTCGTAATTTATAAAAAATGGGTAAGTATAATTAACTGGAAATGACCAAATATTATTTAAACCCTTGACACTATTAATAGCTAATTAAATTATCAAATTATTAAGACTTTCTGTTACTAGATAGTAACAGAAAGTCTTAATAATTTAGTGTCAAGTGTCAGTAGTAGATACTTGGGAAGATTACATACAAAGCGCACAGCCGTACCTACATATATTATCTTATCAGTAAACACGTCCATGTAAAGCAACGTTTTCTTTTAAATACACAACCAAACCTCACACTAATTTTAAGGCTGTGGAAAGTAGGTTAATTAGAAATCGGTCAATCCTTTGCGTGACTAGACGGATGGCTACTAATGCTTTCGTGTTTTTCGGCGTGGCACCCCACAATCCCTCAAGTTTCAGTTCACAGAACTTTGGTGTTCGATAGTGGCATAGTTTCAGAGGTCGTTTGTTCCACTCGCTAACATTCGATTTGTTGGCTAACAGGCTTGGAATAACGTCTACGTCCATTATGCAAATGGGAGGTTCCATTGACGGTGTACGCATTTAGCAGTTCTATTCACGGAGCCCGCAGACTAGATCCCGCCGCAATTTGGCTCAGACGCGATATTCACAAATTGAGTTAATGAAGATAAGCACTACGGAGTGCATCAGATAAGACCCTAAAACCATTAGCGCGTTCCGATAAATTGATCTGTAGAGATATTAGCGAAGCTAAAAGCTAGACAGTTTTAACGAGGTACATGCAAATTATCTTATTTGCACACGTTCTGTTTAAAGTATCTCGTATTTACCAGTTTTACAAGTAATATCGTAGATTATTACGTTGATAGAGAGTTCAATGTAAATTACCGTGTGCGACATAATTCCAATGCCTTTCGCGATGTGAATATAATCTAAAAGAGCCGTAACGGCGGACTTGGGGCCATTTCGAAGAGTTCTTAGACGATATCGCCCTAACGTGTGTTGGTAATCGATACTAATGCTAAAGTATATTTTTTTCTAGACAACAATACGAGGGTCAAACGCCTACGTAATCGCTCTATTAATGTAAGTTATTCCGAAAGCAATATAACGTTACTTTCTTAGTAATAAAATATTATTTGTACAGAATTTTATCCAGATACTAATAAATTATTTTTCTTATAAAATGTTCACCATGTCTTGCGGCATTAATCTATCACAATAAGTTACGTAATTATGTACATTTATTATGTTACTGTTAGGTACTTATATATTATTTATTTGTTTTCAAAAGTATCGATAGGTACCTATCGTAATCGTTTTACTTTCGGTGTTTCTGTGGTTTTCTGGACAGTTAAATTAAATATATTCTACGACTTATTGTTTTGCTAATTCTATTCCTATTAAATAAATTACACTGGCACATAAACGTAAAATATTAAACTATAGAAGTGAAGCTTTGTGTTTATAGTAAAACAAAACACGGGTGAAGCCTAAATTTTTAAATAAGAAACGACTAACTAAATATTTTTTCACGATTGAGAGTACGTACCTAACGTCTACATACAAAGTAACGAGCTGTATGTTAAAGCACACCCATTGTTACGCTTCAACCCCTTTCTCCAAATATTTGGAGTACAAACACGTACCAGTCGGTCCTCTTGACACCAATGCCTTGTAAAATAATACTGTATCGTTTTTATGACGACTGTTGGATAATATTTTCGTATTGACATAAACATGATTACATAGTCACGACGGAATGGGTGCAAGTACTTCTAAATAACTATTATATCAATTCAATTTATCCACTTGATTACCTTCATGCTTAATAACTCATAAATGTAGTTTGTAGAATGTTTTGTAATTTGTGTCGTTTATCAATTTTTAAGCCAAATTATATAGGTTTACATCCTTGACTCTACTGATGAAATAAGTCGGCGTCTAAGGGCTACATAACTTTCAAACCTATTAAAAACTTGCCAATCGTACCTCATATATGATAATATGCCACAACCGAAGTGGGTATAAAGCTAACAATATTTGATTTGAGCTCGTAGCACTTATTGGGCGAATAAAAAGAACTAAAAAATAAATCTAATGAATCTGCGTAATCGTATTCCATTTAATTCAAATCTTTTTATCCATAATATTGCTTTTACAATTAGAGTTTACGACAGATCTTGGCGCGAGCAAAAAATAGCAAGTAATTTCTTCTTGTTTGCGGAAGTTTCACAGTATCGTAGGCGGTTTCATTTCGAGATATTGCACCAGCTCGCAGTTGTTATTATACAATACTTCCGACGGAGACGTTTCCTACTCGAAAAACATTGAGAGTACGATAGTGATCTATTTTCTGCAGTTAATAATAAATACTTGGTTCAACGCCTGTGATTTTATATGGGAAAATCACCTTTTCAATCTAACGATGCTTTCCGGCGGTCTTTTGTGATCTTGATAATATATACAAGTCTTGATAATATATGCATCGTAATAAAAAGGCAAAAACATATGTATCGTTGCAGTACGTAGACCCGCGGTGGCGGAGCGGTCATTAGGTATAGCGGTCTGACATGCAATGGGTCCCGGGTTCGATTCTCGGCCAGTTAGAAATCTGAATGATGAACTTAGATTTTTGTTCTGGTTCTGGGTGTTTATGCAGTTATGTATTGCGTGTTCGATGGCACCTACGACACAGGACAAAATTCTAGTGTGGGGCTATTAGTGTAGAAAGCTTTTTTATATTATAGAGAGAACTCACTAAATAATGCATAACGTAGCAACCGACTGTGTTTCAATATATTATGTATAGAAAGACATCGGTGTCAGGGATTTATATTAAATCTTTAGGCCCAACGCTACGTTCGATAAACACTCATATGTCACTCCAGCGTTATATCAGTATACTGGGAGTGTGTTAATTGTATTCAATATGTGTCTTGTAGAGAGATAGCGGAAAGTAATTAAGTCGTTAGAGTAATACTGTTCAACATACACGCTTCTAGAGTTCAACATGTTTAACATCGACTTTGTCATAGACGTAAATTACACAACTATGTAGGAAGCTCGATTGTGTGCTTAATCCTAATTATTATAAATGGGAAAGTCCGTTTATTTGTGTGTTTGTTTGTTTGTAACGTCTTCACGCTTTAACTACTCAACCGATCGTTATGAAATTTTGCACACACATAGTAACAGGTCCGGAAAATGACATAGAGTACCTTTCATCCCGAAAAAACGTACTACTCCCGAGGGATAGAAAAGTAACTTCTATACCTACAACCTACTTACTTTCATACCTACGGCCTCTGTGCGAATAAACACATTAGCGCGAGCGAAGCTCCGGGTAAAAACTAGTATAAAATAGATCAGTGAATATGGTAGAATCCGTTGCGTTTCTACTACGGAGGTACCACCGTCACACCTATTTAACAATAGCAGTAGGTATTATGTGCTGTTTCCTGACCACTTTAAATAAGAAATAATCATGTAAAACATTATGATTGCACAACCAAAAACTACCCATTATTATAATAACAGGCTTCATAAGCCGACATTTGCAAACTAGATCGGAGCAGCTTTATTAGCTGTGGAACAGCGATCGTGGTCGTAGTCACGTCCGCTCCCGGAAACTTGGAAAGAAAACTTTAATTGGAAAATATTCCACCCCCAAATAACACTTCCGTGCCAGCGCGCCACAATAAACTTGGTGGAAGCGACTATTATAACTCTTGTTGACATATTTTTGTAGCTATGTTACCTTTGCCTTTTGACAACCCCCGTGGCGGAGCAGTTACCATACCGGTCTGACGCGCAGTGGTTCCCAGGTTCGATTCCTGGCTAGACAGATATCTGAATGATGGGATTAGATTTCTGTTCTGGGTCTGGGTGTTTGTGTATTCGTTTTTAGAGGAGATAATCCTACTGAGCTATGTGTGTAGAAAGCGTTTTTACGACTAAGTAGTATATAAACAGTTATATAACAACAAATAAATTAATACATACATACCTACAAATTTTATTACCTACTGTCAAAATTTTTGTATTCTAAAACTACTTAAATTCATCACATTGTTATATAAGTATAGTTCTAGGTAACCCGAATGGATTAACATCGTACAGACCATGAACAAGATGTTAACAATTTAATCAAAAGACGTTATTCATAAAAATAACAGAACAGAAATTAAAACAGAAAATAGGGAAACCTATTCATGCGACACAGAAAAATTGTGACTACTAGAATAGTACAGCCGCATTGCAAAGGCCAGAAGCACCGCACAAGTATGTACGTATGTAGGTACTTCTGCATTTGTTCCGTTTATAATGCACGCTCGCTCATACAACGGCGAAATGAAAACCACATACTGTCCTGCCCTGATATATGTCACTACCTTCACTGCTCTAATTGGGCGGATAAATTCAGCGTATGAATATTTTCGACAAAAACACAGTAAAGGCATTCGTTATTTCAATTTATTTTTAAACTAGTATAAACCCGCAGCTTCGCTCGCGCTCATTCACACAATGAGGCCGTAGGTACATTGTAGGTATAAAAGTTACTTTTCTATCCCGCGGGATTAGTATCACTTTTCGGGATAAAAGGTACCCTGTACATTTTCAGACCCCCAACAATGTGTGTGCAAAATTTCATAACGATCGGTTGAGTATTTAAAGCGTGAAGGCGTTACAAACAAACAAACAAACTAACGAATGAAACCTTTTGTAAGATTATATTCTTGTGTCAGTTTCATTATTTAAAACAAACAAGTTTAATATACACGCATACCAGTAACTTGCTACATAAGAGATGCTTACTCGTAACAAACCTCGGAACCTAAATAAGCCTTGTAGATTATTAAACTATTATCAGTTCATCAAAAAAAGAAACAGACCAATTATCTCCAATTCTCCACTTACCTAAGCCTTAATAAGCCTTAATAAAGTGGAAAGCTGAAACAACGGTCAATGTAGATATGGTCCTAGTCTGTGAAACTAATGAGAAAAATAATGGAGCCCTTTATCAGACGCTCAGAGTATAGTGAGAATATTGGTAGGTACTTGCGCTATCTTTAGACGCAATACTCTGTAGCTTAGGGAGGTATAAATGGGATTTACAAATCAATTTTGTTTACAAGAACATTGACTGCAGGTCTTTTTTATTTATTTTACTTTATAGCAGTAGCAAGCGATCTGTTATATCCACATTCTGTCGAGTGCAGTCTATCTCATAATAAGTGGCCACTGCCACTGTGTGTTCACCACTTTCTCAATCAAAAAGTTCAATATTTTTTTTATATCGTCGAAGTAGCAAACGAGCTTGCAGTCCACCTGATGGTAAGTAGTCACTGCCACCGTCGTCACTGTCAATGGACATTGGTAAATAACCCCAGATAAGATCACAGTCCTACCTGAGGTCGGCCACAGATGCATTGCTGTAAACTAAGTTGAAACGGATAAGTATATCTCCCTAGCCACACTCTTCAAACCAGAAGACAGCAGCGCTGAACACTGCTGGTATAAGGCAGAAATAGGTGTGGCGGTGGGGCCGACGGAGTCGAACTACAAAGAGCTCTACCACCTTGAAAACTTT
>DWPV01003890.1:0-14449 GCA_018251915.1 Urbanus proteus proteus
CCTCAGGGGTAGCAACGCATCTGTGGTCAACCCCAGGTATGACCGTAATCATATCTGGGGTTGATTACAAATGTCCATGGGCGGTAGTGGCCACTTACCATCAGGTGGACTGTAAGCTCGTTTGCTACTAACATGTTATAAAAAAGTATCTATCTATGCAAACTAAGTGACTTAGTGGATTACTATAATACTAAGTTAGCAACATAACTCAATGGGTCCCCTATAAATAGACGGTATCTCGAGGGATCATAAAATATTTAACAATCACACCGCAAAACGTAAACGGTTTATTTCTTGCGTTTCGTCGCATTGCGGATGTATGAGTTATGTTTTCGATGGGTTTTCGATGATGGTCATAGCATTGGAAAATATTGGGAAATATAGCAATGGATCTCTAACTTATTTAAACCTAGGTTTTGCCGGCGGCTTCGCACGCATTCAATTACATAAAATCCTTCATCTTGAGTCATTCTATCTATTAAAAAACCAAATCAAAATCCGTTGTGTAGTTTTAAATATCTAAATATACATAGGGACGGACAGCGGAATGCGACTTCATTTTATACTATGTAGTGATCCTGATATTTATTGCGTTATTAATTTATTTTTATTTATAGAATTACAATATTTTAAGCTGTACTTTTTTAATTTTGTCTGAAGCTTTTTCAGATATTTTATGAAATATCGGCAGAATAGAGATCACAATTATGTGAGTGATACCGGTATTTATTGCGTTAGTAATTTGTTTTTATTTATAGACCTGCAATATTTGAAGCTGTATTTTTTTCAATTATGTCAGAAGCTTTTTCAGGCACTTTTTGAAAGGTCACCAGAGTAGAGATCACAATTATGTGAAACTAGTTATGGACATCTGTATCAACCTGTCATGGATATCAACCATCTAGGATTTCAGTTCTCCCTGAGGTCGACTACACGTTAAGCCAACTTTTACACAGTTCTATCACCTTCAAAATCTGCTATAATTACGCGGACGATACCCGTGGCGGTCACCATGCCTGTCTGTCGCGCTGTGGGTCCCGGGTTCGATCCCCAGCCAGACAAATATCTGAATGATGAATTTAGATACAAGTTCAAGGTCTGGGTATTTATATATCCATGGCACCTACGGTACTGGTGAAAATCCTACTGTGGGGCTGTGAGTGGACAAAATGCCTTTTGTATAGGTACAGTCGCTCCCTCGGATTTGAGATAATGATCCAGGTTAACAGATTACCTTCAACTCATTAAAACTGGACGGTTGGAATGCAATTCCGATTGCAAATCAAGTTGAATCGACGTTACAAAGGCCAACTGGATTACTCCTAAATTAAACTGTTAGGCTAGACCTGCTTTAGGCTAGTTTCGTCTGTTTCATTAGTAGTTCAGTCGAGCCTTTTGTAGGTAAATGACTGGTGGAATAGTGCTATGTTAAGTAGTGACTAGATCAAGGTTTGTTGCAGTTCTAAGAATTCAATAGATTTGTAATTGAAATGTTATTTAGGGTAAACTTTTCAAGGAAGTATGGATGGAAATCCCAAACTGAAGGGTATGAGATATGTGCTGAGAGGAGTTTCGATTTTGTTTTTCATAAAAATTAAAACTGCATCATAAAAATTTAAAAATCTACTAACCTAGCCAGAAATATATACTTTTTATATCAAATGGATCCCAAGCAAACTATCGTATGTCTAAAAAGTTTATTTTACAGGAGAGCAGTGTAAAAATTTTGATTTTGATGCATCATACGTTAAATATTAAACTTTTTAAAACATATTTTTACCTTTAATAATGTTTTTAGTCTTATTGCCTTTATGTATAAAAAGAAACAATTTATTGATAGTTTGAAAATATTTTTAAACTGCTCTCTTGTAAAATTGACTTTTTAGACATACGATAGTTTACTTGGAAGCCTTCGATATTTTATATCGAAAATATAAAATTATACAAAAGGTCTGTTTGATATAGACAAATAAGATTATATTTTGTCGATAAGCTTTAAAATCGACAACACAAAGGTCTGTCAGTGTTTCCAATAAAATAAATGAAAACTGGCGTGCTGGCACCAGATGTGATTAAGAGAATTCCGCAGATCAGCCGCGCACTTCCAATTGGATGATAATGAATTTACGTTACGTTAAACCAACGCGTTAATAATGTTTGCATTAAACTTTGGTGGTATAAGATTTTATGCAAAGAGGCATATTTGATTTCCAAAAGGAGATTATATGAGATCGCTCTTTTGGTTATTAAAACGAAATTAAAACTGAGTTAGATTTTCAGCTATGTCAAATTTCGTTGTAGTTTATGGAAGACTTTTAAAATTTGTGTCTTTTTCTGGTTTATGGTCTCATCCTTACAAGTTAATATTTATTTAAATAAGAGTAAATTTAGTGCTCATTGGCATTTTATTTAGAGGAAAAGGTGTCAGAGTTCCTATAAATTTTATTTTACAGATGCATTGCTTCGCCTGGGGTCTAAGCAGCAGAATTTGTAGTGCATCTATGCTATCACTAGTAGGTAATTACAAAAAAATATTTAAAATAGAAAACACAAACGTCCAATAAAGTAAATAAAAACTAGCGTTTCGGCAACAGATGTGATTAAGAGAATTCTGTCGATCAGCCGCGCACTTGCAATTGGATGTTAATGAATTTACGTTACGTTAAGCCGACAGCTGAATTGCTTGCGCGCGTTAATAATATTTGCGTTAAAATTTCACTGTATATAATTTTGGATGTAGATCTGATATGCTACGGGTTCTGGGTTTCATCCCTGGCTAGAAATATATTCGAAACAGTAATTTAGATTTCTGTTTAGGGTCTGGGTGTTTGTGTATTTGTTTTGTATGTATTGATAGCATCTACGGTATAGAAATAATTTGGACTATTTGGACAATTTGGACTATGTGTACACATAGTCCAAATTATCCAAATAGTAGTTATAATATGTACATAAAGCATTCATTTTAGTGAGATTATCAAAGACTATCAGTCATTACCTCGTTGCTGGTACCCTTTAAGGTTACCCTTTAAGGGGCCTTGGGCACACAAGGGGCCCCATTTGTCTTTGGCAGGCCACTACTTTGTTTAATTTTATAAGGCTAGACAAATAATTCAAATTCTGTTCTCCCTTATTGAAACTGTACGAAGTAAATCAATTACAAACTCCTGTTCCGTTCCTGCTTGCTGCTGCGCGCTGCTTTGTCGGTGATTTGTCAGGTCTAGGGGGGCCCCCTTGATCGCGGGACCCTGGGCAAGTGCCCATTGTACCAAGAGGGAACCTCTTTCCTACTGGGCATAATGGGCACTTGCCTGCAGCTGGTAATACATAAAATGGGAAATTTTAAGACAATTTTAGTTTAAAAATCACTCTTACAAAAGACATAAAATAGACAATAATTGACAACAGACAAGCTAAGAAAAATGTAAATTCCTGTGAGTAAAGCATAATCTCTCTCAGGTTTTTTTACTACCTCCGGCACATTTCGCCGCAGACTTTGCCTGCCTACTTTCCTCATTCATTTCAGCTCTCGCATTTGTTCTTAACTTTTATTCCACATACTTATTTTTTCTTTTATCCATCTCTTTCTAGATCGGTTGGGATTATCGACTTCTACACTGCATTTATGTTAGAACAAACATGTAAGTGTAATATGTTTTATTACTAGAAGGGATTATTAGATATTTTATTATTTATTTATATAACTATGTAATCTATCTTTATTGAATTCTATGTACTTTATATTATTATGTTTTACATTGATTTCCATATATTATACATTTATTTCTACTTACGCTAATTACTTCTATTTATAATTTATTTTTCATATTCTATATTGGTCGCTTATATCATTATGATACATGTGCCATGCATATTTTATTGTGATATTTATTCCCTCTGAGGTTTGCAACATTAACGTATTCATTCTATTGACAAAATGTTTTACAACAAAGAGCTCGACTCAACTACATAAGCTTTAACTACTCAGTTAAATCATTTGTTGCTTGTAAACTGTTAACTCGAGTCCTACAACTTTAACTACATAACTATAAGCGAGCGTTAACCCGTTTCTACACGCTAACGTGTAGAACAATGGAGTTAAAATTTAACTATAAGTGCCTTTTATAAAGCCAGTTTTATAAAACCAGTAACTAAAAAACCGCTTTCTGCACTCAACGCACAACAGTAGGATTTTCTTCTATGTCGTGGGTGCTATGGACACACAAAGACGAATACAAAAATACCCACACCGAGAATAGAAATCTAAATTTATCATTTAGATATTCGTCTGACCGGGAATCGAACCCGGAACCCACTGCGCGTTAGAGCAGTATGGTGAACGCTCTGCCACATGGGTCATCTGCATAAGCATTCTCTTTTTCAACACATCAGCGTTAAAAACTGCTATTATAAGACAGAAAATGGTGCAGCGGTGGTACTTCCGGAATCAAATTACAAGTGCAAAATGTTAAATCTTATTCAAGACATACTTATTCGAGGCGTTCCAACTTAGTCCTTAGGGGCGGCAACGCATATGCGGTTGAACCCACGTAGTACTGTGTTCTTATCGGAGGTTGATCACAGATGTGAATGGGCGGAAGTGACCACTTACCATCAGATGGGCTGCATTCTACTTTGCTACTAGTAAAAAACAGCATTAGAGGAAATTATCGAAATCAAGAGTTTTAGATACTTCAGAAAGTGTGTTTTCCTCCAGAGTGTTTTCTCCAATGACCAAAAATTTGTAAAAACACAACACTGCAATAAATCGGCAGTACGATTTCCGTTTACAATCAGCACACAATGTTGCCTAATGAATTGAAATGTTCGTTTTACGATCGCGAATTCAAACTTGTAATGCAAGTAAGTAAAAGTAATGGGCCATAATACTTCCATGTTATTGCCGATACCTAACGGGGAACATTTTGTCGAAAAAAGGCCGAGTACGTGTTCAGGTTTTGTAAACAATTGGCCGTAATATCAAGGGAATATCTCTCTAGAAATCTTAATTTTTTCTTTGTTGCTCAACGCCTACTCCGAGACGTATTGACAATTGAATTTGGTACTTTGTCTTCATATAGTACCAAATGTTTCGGTAGCGATGTCTGAATAATACAGAGAAAACACGGAACATTCTTAGGTAATTGGTTTACTTTGAACATAGGATATGGTATGGTATACTTAGTATGTAGCCACGTATTATGACGGTGTATAATTTATGAAGTTAGTGTTTGTAGAGATACGGTATGTAGAAAAAGAATTTTGGCTTCTACATGAGATCTGATAACTTTTTGATAGTGCGGGCCATTATATTGTCTATTTTTACATTGTTTTTAATGGGAAAATGATTTTATATGTTAAAACAGGGAAAGTTGAAATTATACGTGTTAAATAAAATAAACTAGAATGTGTCCATATGAGAAGAGAAAATTATTTTTATGTATAAAATACAAAATTAAATATAAAAATGAGGCTTTGACAACTTAAATAACCGAGAGATATCTACATTCATCTTATAAGCGGTGCTATTTAACTTAACGAGTTGATATAACTCGGTCTACACGTTAACATTTCAAAGGTGAAAAAACACTTTCCACTAAAAAACATCTTCCTGATGGTGATGATTAGGCAGACACAGAAAAAAACTAGTTAATATGAAATGAGATGAAATGTAATCAGATGAGACGTTATGAGACGAGACGAAACGTGACGAAATGTAACATTCATATTTTTGTAAAGGTAAGCGAAGCTATAATAACAGATTCATTTTAAGAATCAATGTTTGAAAAACTGATTATTTTTGATAGAAAAGGGAACCTTGAAACTCTGCGAGTTATACAAGTCAAAAAATTAGGATTAGGTGTTACTTATGTTACTTAAGTTGCAAGAAAATGCTAAATAAAATAGAAAATGAGGCCTTGACAAGTTAAATAACCGAGAGATATCTACATTAATCTCATAAGCGGTGCTATTCAACTTAACGAGTTGGTATAACTCGATCACTCGACACGTTAACACTTCGAAGGACTTTACCTAACCGTTTAGTTAGGTAGTTTAATTTTAAGCGCTGTACTTAAGTAATTACCGCATTTGTTATAGTTAGGACTTAGTGATAAACGATTTATAACAAAATTAATGTTCGTATTTGAATAACGGTTATAAGTTACTCCAAACTAAATAAATGTTTGCGTATCAACCTAAGTTCATTTATTAATTGTACCGTTGTTGCGGCCTTGTGCATTGAAATATCCAACATGGAGTAGTCTTTCTTATAAATCATTTTATAGACTGTGGCGCGCATACATCGGTATCAAAGTTCGTTCTTTTTCTGCAATTTGTCAAGAGATGGCACCACTAGTATTTCTGAGTCACGCTATCAAAGTTTTCTCAACATCTTGCATATATTATTATACAAGCTCTGAACTGAGACTTTCGGAGTTCGGCTACTCCCTTGGCATGATTACTTAGCCTTGCAAAAATTCCTCTTTACCGAACTTTAATATAGAAATACATAACTTGATCAAGTATGTACTATGTAGTATTATGATTTTTAGCAAATCTATGATAACAATTATCGTGTCGAAAAACCAGTTTACTAGTAATTCAACAATCTGCTTAGTATAGTAAAATAAGGGTTGCAGCATATATTTTCTAGAATTATTTCCAAACAATAGCTTCAGAAACGGGTCTAAGCCGCATTCCGTTCCCAAGAGAACAATACGTATTAGGCACGTAATAAATCGATTGATAGTCGTAGACCCCATAGTGAGTCGACCGGGGACTATTGTTCATTTTAGTTTGACTTCACGCCTGTCGACGTATCCTGAATTTATGAAGAAAATCGATAAACACGGGGTTATGTTATATTCAATGCTTAAGATTTATAATTAACAGTAAAACTATATTGATATTATAATATAAAATAATGCGTTAGGCGCGCCTTAATTTTTTTCAAAAGTTAATGTATCCTAAGTTACACATTATACCATTAGCTATCAGCCAGTGAAAGTCCAATCAAAATCGGTCCAGCCGTTTCGAAGACTATCAAAAACACACAGACAGACAGACAGACAAATAATTATAATTGTGTTTAGTAAAAGTTTTTATTTTGACATTACAAATAGACATTTCATTTCTATAATATCTTTGTTTAGCATCGATTGATAGTCGTAGACCCCATACATTGTGCTGACCGGGTTCTATTGTCCATTTTAGTTTGATTCTAACACGCCTATCGACGTATCCTGAATTCACGTACAGAAGATAACTGTAGAGAACATTCCTATTGTATGATATTCATTGCTGTTATTGTTGAGATCTTAAATTGATATAATAATATTAAATAGTAGAAGGATATGATAATTCTAATTATTATAAATGCGAAAGTCAGTTTATTTGTTTCTTTGTAACGCCTTCACGCCTTAACTGCTCAACTGATCGTTATGAAATTTTGCACACACATAGTAAGAGGTCCAGAAAAGGATATAGAGTACCTTTCATTCCGAAAAAACGTACTGCTCCCGAGGGAAAGAAAAGTAACTTTTATACCTACAACCTATTATTTTGATACCTACGGCCTCTTTGTGCGAGTGTACACATTAGCGCGAGCTGCGAGTAAATACTAGTACATTATATTGTATTGTCGGACGTTGAACTTCAATAATTTCTTCGTAGCGATTTCTCTTTGGTTCTGTAGGAATTACACATCTCTGACTCCAGGAAGGAGTTATAAAGCGACATTTCTGGTCTGTCACCTCGACTTTACTTAACTCCTCAGTTTTCACAAGCATTCAACTGTATTCACAAATTAAGTCATCCTGAAGTTAAGGCGACAATAAAACTGGTAACTCAACGTTACGTTTGGCCTAATGTCAAGAGAAATTGCAGAAGTTGGGTTCGTACATGTTGCATGTCAGTGCTTTAAGGTTTCTCGACATCGTTTACCTCGACATCGTTTACCTGTTCATCATCATGGATCATCTTTCAGTTTTCATCAGTAAAGTTCTTCCATCTTCATCTCATGTCTTTTTTTGACATGATACTATTCGAAAGCTGTTACAGACACCGTATACTGGTCCACACAAAGTTATTGAGCGCAGTGATAAATTTTACAAAATTAATGGCAAGCCAGCCGACATATCTATCGACCGACTAAAACCTGCTTAACTTTTCAGGGATTCAGTTCCTCATGTTATATAACCGTTAACACTGTAAGCACCAGAAGTCAGAACACTGTAGCCGACTATCTCCGAACCCCGGACGACCAGATCAGGCCGTCGAGTTAAGCTTTCTGATTTATATCGACCTTAACGAGCTCCACGGAGGCTGATGTAGCGATCTTGTACTAACTCTTTTGTATTTTGATAACCATTTATTGTTTTAAACTATTATGTTAAAAGTACAGTTTCAGTTTTAAGCTCTAGCCTTATTGCTGTTGCAAAGATTCATTTTCCACTAGGATATAACTTAGCTTGTGTATCAATACAATTAATCCAATTTGTTGTACCACATTCACATATCTATCACCAACTATTCACGTTTCCACCCAAATAAGTTCATAGACATAATGGCCACAGTATTGAGAAAGTTGTAGAAAGGACGTCATTCAGGTCATAGCTCCATGACCCGCAAACTGAAAGTCACGGCAAATCGCTAACTAGCTCACACAATAGTGTTCAGTCAACCCGGGAACGCGTGCTATCAATCCATTTATTAGGGACATAGGGGATGTGTTATGTAGAAATGACATGTAGGCGGTATAAATTTAATATGTTTACATATCATTTCTATATTTAATCGGTATAACAATAAATAATCAAATTAAATGAAACAGAAAAATAGATGAGACTCGAATGAAATGAAGTGGATTTTATATGAGGTAACTAAGAGATTTTTTATAAAATTCAAGTAGTAAATTAGCAGTCCCCCTGATGAACAGAAGTCCTCCTTGAAGTCAATTATATGTAGATGTATCGCTACTTCAGAGGAGTAAGGTAGGCACCTCATGTTTAATTTTAAGTGAATTAACAAATCGTGCTGGTTTACCGACTTTCAAATGTTCAAAATCTTGTTTAAATATTAGATGCGAATGCTATAATATTATTGATTATTATATTAATGGTATTAATTATTATTTCCGTAATCACACACACACGATAAAGTGTATTAAATATTTAGACATAGCGCCAAAGCATAGATACGCTGGTATTTCTATGCAATATCTGTTCTATGGCTACGGAATACGTATAATACACCGGGGAATATGTAGGTATATTGCGCTTTAGTTTCTGCGTACGTTGTTTGACAATTTGATGTATTTAGAGGCAAACTTATTAGTGACATTGTAAACCTGTGTGGTTTGTTGGCAGTGATATAGACGTTGGTTTCAATTATAAGCCGGGATTTACCTTTACCCTTTATGGTGAGAACGATAAACCGGGTTTGGGAATTCGATTCTAATATAAAACTTTTATGCTTAATACAGTAATTTATTTCAATTATGTTTTCCATTTTAAACTTATTCTATTAACTAATTTAATCATAGAATTAATATAATAACTTTATGTTTATACTTTAATTACTTAATCCACCACGCGGATCGTTTCGCGACCGTACTGGTTACTGATCTGACACGTAGTGGGTCCTAGGTTCGATCCCCGGCCAGACTGGCCACCATATATTTTTCCTGTGTCGTAGGTACCGTAAATACACACAAAGATAAATACATTGACCCAGAATGAATATACTAAATTCATTATTTAGATCTTTGTCTGGCCAGAGTATGAACCCGGAACTCACTTCGCTTCTGCAATCTTTAATGGCCGCTTTGCTACACGCTATTGTTATAGGTGCTTCCAATAACAATATTGTTAGCAGCATATCCTAGTGTAGAAATAAAAGCAACTTACTAAACTTGAAAATTTTCTACAATATTTAAAAACGTGACGTGTTTACTGCAAAATAACGGTTATATTTTTCAGAAGTTAAATTCTAGTCACGAATACGGACACAAGAGGGCAGCACTGCACACGGCGTTAAGTAAAGTTAAAAAGTAGCACTCTCGGAGTATTGGAAATAGTGCTCGTAAATTGGTTTAACCTGTACTATTTATACTATAACTAGCTTTTCCTGACTTTATACGGTGACGGTAAAAAAAAACATTTAACAATCTCAGATAAATAAAGTAGGTAGATCTATCATTCCTAAAAAAAATGCCGCTATTTTTAAAATGGTCGGGCTATATAATAAGTGATTATGTGAGGGTAAATATACAAAGGTGCTGACATGAAACCACGCTAGTTTTGTGTAAGCGTGTGCGTATAAATACATGAAAGTGGCGTGGTTTTTTGGCTTCACTCAAATACAAGGCGGTGAGTAATCTTCCTATTTTATTTATCTGAGTTAACAATATAAAAATCTTATAAGCCTAGGTAGACTAGGCTACTTACATCAAGCATATGTGGTCTAATGGATAATGCATTGGTCTCCTTACCCGGGGATTGTGGGTTCGAGTCCCACCAGGAGTAAAAACGGATAAGTCTATTGTTTTCGTTCCTGTAGTTCCGGGACCAGAATAGGGCTGCGGTAACCCCTGCCTGTCGTAAGAGGCGATAAAAAGGGGGCTTCCAGGGTTCCGGGTGGCTAGAGTATGGACTCTTACCATCCATCCAGCAGTCCCGGGAAGAATGTATATGTGGTTGCGTAACGTCGTACATTTTACAGTTAGCTCAGAGAATTGCGTCTAATGTTCCCTGGAGATCATGGAGTCCTCTTTGCAGCACCGTTGGTGGCCTCCGGGCCATAACCACATAAACTAAGGCGTATTAGGATAGTATATCATTATCAGGAGTCAAAAACATTCTTCAACCCACTAAGTAACATTTTTCCTCTTTTCGCTTTATAGTTTGACAAGTACCTTATCTCTTAAACAAACTCAGTAATTACAGTAACTGGATGTTTGGTCGTAAACCGTGAAACAGTTCGTTCATTACGCTCCTTAATAAAACGAATCGTTTAGAAGTTTTTATGAAATGCATACGACGTGTGTTTGTGATTAGTTTATTCGGGAATTCAGTGCTGTTTACATTTCTTACCAATTCCTTATGTTTGTATGGGTTTCTTCTAAGAGTTGGGAGAAGCTAAGGCCACCGTGACCAAGTGTGAGTTTGTAGACTTCACACACCTTTGAGAACTTTTTTTAAGAAACTTTAGAAGTGGCTGGTTCAGGTAGAACTTCTGTTCTTAATGCAGTTGATAACAGATCTCAGAACTATTTATGTAGTTGTACTTTAAGCTGTGTCTTTTATTTTCAAATTGAACTAGTTTGATTCCCGGCTATAGACTTTTTGAAAATTTAATAATGCAGTTTTAGCTTTCATCAAAATGGGGCTCGTTATTCTTTCAGTATATAATTAATTTTGAAAATTGTAATTATAGAAAAATGTAAGATTTTTTGAGAAATTTGTAAAATTTAATCAAGGGGCTTAAATTTGCGCCCCCTGTCGCTACCGTGTTATCTTTTAAAATGAGCATAAGCGTTTGATGTTGACATTATTTTAGGAGGATTTGCATAAAAAGACGTTCTTTTTTTGACAGGAAAGCAGCTGGCATTTTTTAATTTAAATAACTAATTAAATTTAAATCCTGGCAGTTTATTGTTTTTTTGGGTTATTTTTTTTAAGTTTTTTATTTTTTTGCATACGTAATGCCGAGATGTCAGTATGCATTTTTTATTTCTTTTTCTCGAGTTAATAAATAACTGAACTGATTTTGATGTATCTATCACGCAAAGGTTTTACTTTGCTAACTAAGAATTGGAGACGTTTCTGTCACACCTGTTTCTCCTTTATGTCACAGCTGTTTCTTCTTTCTGTCATACCTGTTTCTCCTTTATGTCACACCTGTTTCTCAATGGTTTGGTCTGGAAGGGTAGGAACTCATGGGCTATTGACCAATAAAACCACTAGAACTAGAGCCAAACTGCTAGTTTCACCATCAAAATATACGTAGAACACCAAACCATGACAAAAATAACTCAATTTTAAAACAAACAGTAACTACTCTCATAATTTCAAACTCTCAAAAAGGACAATAAAATTTAGGAAACGGGGAAAATTCTGAACTCTATTTTTATACAGAAAATAATTTTATCTCACTGACCACTTCCATTATACGCTGCGCTGAGAATCCTCACTTTTGTATTTTTAAGCAGTTGTAGTTGCTCACTTTACACTGTCATTTTCTTTTTGAAATGCTTTTATACTTATATTTGAAGTAGGAATGAGTGTGAAGTCCTGGTTACTGCGTTCCAAGGACATCTCTTATTAACTCCTCAAAGAAGGAAGGTCTACGTGAAGGTAATCGTAGATGCGTTGCCACTCATGAGTGGGACGTAGGCGACCATAGATCTCTGGGTGGATCCGTATTCAGCTGAGCCAGTACCAGTACCAGTACACATATCCAAAGATACGCATGAGATGTTTTACGTTAGTCGCGAACAAAAATAACACCAGATACACGCCGAACACATCAAAACCCGTAACTCCGGCAGCACCACCGCCACACCTATTTCTGTCATAACGGCAGTGTTAAGCACCGTGTTCTTGCTTGAAGGGTGTGGTAAGGGAGACATACTTATTCGAGGCGTTTCAATTTTGTCCTCAGGGGTAGCAACGCATTTGTGACCGACCTCAAGTAATTCTGTTCTTATCTGAGATTGATTTCATGTGTGGCAATAGCCATTTAATTGTCTGCATCCTCATTTGTTACTCCCATATTAAAAAAAAAAAAAAATTAAATATGTTTAATCCATATCATACGTCCAATAGATTGAGTTATCCGAGATGTCAAGACTAGTGGAAGATTATGTTACATTATGTCAAAAGATGACGTACGACTTAATTATTATTAGGCATTTTCGCAGTAACACTTTCATAGAAGGTCCACTAAAACAAAAATAAAATCCCCCGGGAAGCCTAGCTGCTTTTACGAGTCATAGCGGACATGAATATTTCTGGTTGACGGCCAACCAACCTGGGTTTTTACGAGTGTGTGTAATACCAACGTGACCATACGTCGTGCATTAGATAGGAAAGTTTCTTTTAGGTTACCTGTCCTGCTGCCCGCAGCTAAAGCGAAGATATACCACTTTTACGTACTTGTCAATCTACTTGCTATAGTATAGATGTGTAGGTTCATTCTCTTAGAGTTAGAGCTTTGTATGTGTGTGTGTGTGCGTGCGTGAATGCTTGTGTGCGTGCGCTCACGTGCGTGTGTGCAAGTATTATTTGTTTTTTTATTGCTTTTATGTACTTGCCAATCTAAATGCTATAGGTACTTGTTCAGGTTCATCCTCTCAGAGTTAGACCAGTATATATGTGTGTGTGTGTGTGCGCGCGTGAGTGCTTGTGTGCGTACGCTCGCATGTGTGTGCGCGAGTATTATTAGAGCATCGTTCGCGGTTGGTTGTATATCGTCGGTTATATATATTAATAGTGAATTTATGTATTTCTAATCTGCAATGAAGATTTTGGAATTTCGTCTCTGATTAGGATCCTCTGACTAACATAACATATTCTTCCTACTCATACACCCTTTATTTAATAATTCCGCTACAGTCCCGTTCAGACTAGAAAAGTGGTCATATTAGTAATACCCATATTTCGTGCAAGCGAACTACTTCTTTTTACAGCCTGCAATAAGTGTTAAATTGGTATGACCTCATTACACTTGACCTCAATATGAGGCAGGATACAGCGAGCCTTACACGGCTAGTATAAAGTTGAATCTGATAGTATATAATTTAGAATGATAGTATATAATTTAGTACTTTGGTCTATGCATTCAACACTAAGGGATTTTTATTATGCAAATGCGAAAGCATGAAGATGGAACTTTGTGGTTCGATTCCGACGGCACCACCGTCACACTTATAACGTCAGTGTTAAGCACTGCTGAGTTCTGATTTGAAAGGTGTAGAACGGGAGATATACTTAGCCGAGGCGTTCCAATTTAGTCCTCAGGGGTAACTATTACTAGGCTTAAGGACTAGATTGGAACGCCTTGGATAAGTATCTATGTCTCCTTTATCACATCGTATAAACTAGAACACAGCATCGTTTAACATAGCCGTTATAAGAAAAAAATGGATGCAAACCACAGAGGGATCTTTAAGACCACCTTTACAACTAGTCTAGCGATTTTCAGGCAGGCGGGAAAATTGACAGGCTCATATATAGAATAGGCAGATATATAGACAGGCAGAGAAATAGATAGAACAAGTAAATAACATTGAAGTGTCTGTTTGTGATTTCAAAATAACATTTTTTTACTCAATGCGTATGGAAGTATACACGATACCTATAACAAAATGCAATTTAAAAAATGGTCTGTCGGTCAGTTTAGCTGAGGTAATCTTCTAAACGGCTGGACCGATTTCACGGGACATTAC
>DWPV01003891.1:0-14447 GCA_018251915.1 Urbanus proteus proteus
TCTATTTTAATCTTGTGGAAGTCAACAGTTTTAATATCAGAGTTTATTAATAAAATACAGATTATATATTTTCCGCATGGTATTTGTATTGCTTTTAAAAAGAAGGAAAACACGATGACAAGTTTTACCTTTAAAATATTCGCTTGATAAATAATATTTTATTTACCGCATTTAAACGTTTTGTAAATAAAATGGACTTGACGTGCATATCCATTGGTATTTACAATGAAATAAATTCTTATTTACGGTTACGTAAAAACTGCTCTTATAAATAAGAAAACCGATTAGGAAAAATAATTATATCCAATGCGTCATTTGGAAAACTCAATATCGATGAAATCCTTTTCTTCAGTTATCGGATAATCCCTCAGGAGCGCAAGCTTCTAAGGCACTGGAAATCGGCTGTCAAGTGCTCACTCGCCTTTACAATTTGACTTAAGAAAAGAAATAAGACTTAGGTTAAACCTAACAAAAAATAAATTTTAAATATAAGATCAAATAAGTTCGAACCCTTGGTACGACCAACACCATATCAGTTTGTTCATATTTCCCACAACTCATGGGTAAGTGACCACAAACAAATATACATGCTTCATTGATTTGATACAGTTGTCAAAATAAGAAATTAAGTCGAAAAATCATATTATTTTCCAAACCAACAAAGCAATGTTAATAAACATAAAATTCCTGCTTATTTATTTAATAAAAGACGGATGAACAGTTAGAGAAACTAATTAAACTTAGGGAGGAATGAAAACAAAACAACAATAACGTAGCGAGCCACTTTACGGAAGACAAAGCTGCGCTCCCTCATTTATCGAGAGGAGATCCCTAAGGATAGCGGGCTGCAATCTAGCGAAAATAGAAAGTCAAGTGCGGAATGGTTTAGGTATTCCCAGATAAATCCTTGCACTTGGCGAGCTCACGTGCTGTTAAAATTTACTACACTGTTTCACACATTTTGCGGGGAAGAAATGTTTGGGCGACAAACGTTAAGAGGGAATTTTTACTCTTTCGTTGCGAATGCGAAAATAAAATAAACTGTTGGTTTAGAGATACACGTACGTGACCTAGTTCGAGCGGAAATAGACATGTTATTTTAATAAAAATATGTTGCCTATTTTTATTTAAAATTACGTTTTATACGACTGATAACTTGCTGTATGTTTTTTATTTTATTTTTAGCACTGAAATAAAACTAGGTAAATATTATTTTATGTCATATCATTAATACGGGTATTTAAAACTATTTATTCGTCTCAGTCCACTTCAAATCGTGTTTCTTTTTCATATGTACATAATAGGTACCTACATAGGTTTCAATTACGCATATTCGAAGTTATTATTTTTATTTTGAATAAACATTTACTTCCTTTTATTACTTTTTTCACGACTAATTGACTTCACTGTTAATTTATATATCTTATTGATATTGCATATTATTTCTACTACAGTATAATGGTCATCAATGGTTAATAGTCATTAACAGAGTACATAGGTTTTTTTTTGTTCTCTTGAAAAACATCATTAAATTTCAATTATTAAATAATAAAATGCGATATATTTCAAGTTTATTATGAACAAGTTTATAGTAACTCACATAGATATGACGTCATGTTGATGTTGAATAACAACTAATTAAAAGTTAGTTTGAGGTTTTGTTACACTGTATTAATTATTCGTAAGTACCTACTATTCCACAATTTGCAATAACATAAGATATAATACAGACAACTTTCGACAGTTATGTACAAATATCTATGCTGAAAGGACTTAACACCAATTAGATAAACCGCAATATATAGGTACTCGTATATTTACTTAGTTTATAATCATGTTATATTGTAGTGTTAATGTTTTTGTGTCAATTATCTGCAATCAGATTAAAGTGATCATAGCGACCTACTGTGTGCGGTTCGTTACTGAGTTATAACAAAATATCAATTTATTGTGACGTCCTATTAAATATAGGTATATCTTTGTTAGGTATATGTATTTCTAACTATTCTGCACCGTCATAGTTTTACCTTAGAAAACTAAAATTTAGAAATAATATGTATTTTACATTACGCAATTGAGTTACTTTTGTATATTTCGAATGCGCCTAAATGCTTGGGCAATTCCCCTTATGTTTTCGTGATAACCTCATTAATTTATTTTAATTAAGTACTTTTAAATAAAATACATGCATAATAACAAGTAATCGTGTTTAATGGGATTGAACAATCCCAAGCCACCTGCATCCGGAACCGAATACGGAGAATTGAGCGATTTCCCACTGGTTTCGCTATATCATGTAATACGTGCTACATTCCACGAGGAAATCAACATAAAATGTTTCACGTTTGAATCGATTTTTCTTACGATATTTTATGCCGACAAAACATATGATGATAAATAAGTGATTGATTACTTAATCGTCTATAGGTATAGGAAGTGAGTTTTAAAAGACGTGGTAAGTAAAATAAACTGTGATGTCATAACGTAGCAATCTGTAACGTCTACCTGTGACGTCATAATCTTATCTAGGATTGATTTCCGATATCCATTTTTTCCATTCGTGGTAATGCAGGAAGCATGCTCTTTTGCTATCCCATTGTAATAAAAATCAACTCAAATCTGTTGGTATCTACAAATACGTCATAAATTTAAATAATATGCAAATTTATTACCCATTTTCCGCCTGGCCAGGAATCAAATCATAATAATCCCCGATGATATACTGTAATGAACACCCATTGTAACGTTTAATAACATTAATCGACAGCAAACATCAATCGAAAAAGGTAATAACCCCAAACAATTCACGCCTTAATAATGTTGAAAATAAAGGTCACTGTTTGACCACTGACCTGTGCCATCCTACACCAATCCTTGTTGCAGTAACATTGAGGATTATGGTCCAGGGGAGTTGTAAGGACAAACTCGTCGCTTACAGGCGTATGTTTTTCAGAAATTGTTTCCGACACCAACGGGAATTGTATTAAATTTGCAGATTGTTACAAATTTAGGGTTAACGTGTCAAAAAGTGTTAAGCTGAAGTGTTATTCCTGATATATCGATTCGAACTGCTCCAGAATAGCTTTGCGTCTGGAAAAATATATTTATAAACAATTCATTGATTCTATATAGACAGTGTTGGTTCAGTTTGAGGTTATAGCAACTTTTAGAACTGTGGGTTAGTAGGTACATGAGATACCTATTTATGACAAGTCCAAATTAGACAAATTCGGAATAATCACCGGAAGCTTTTACGTAGCCTACATTACTCCCATAACGTTACCTAAGTGTACCAAATTATGGTAATAACCAAAAGTTACCTTAATGTAGGTACCTAATTATACCAAGTCAGGATAGCCACTGCATACCTAATAAAACCATACATTTAGGTTTCTGCCTCCCTGCTAGGTGACTACTATGGTATCCAGGTAATCTTCTAAACAGATGGAGCAAGTTTGACGGGACTTTCACTGGAATATAGCTGCAGGTCTAAGGCGTAACATAGGCTACTTTAATTTTTGCAAAAAGCATTAGCGCGCGCTCTACGCGATTTCAGTTATTTTCAAATATATATTCCATTTTACTATTTAAATGCGGAAGAAACCGTGGGGATCAGCTAGTGATAAATATTTTTGGAGGTACGATTTTTGCAACGGAAACTGTTCCTATGGGGCGTTACCTTACAATATGATTCTTGCGCTAATACCTGCTCATTGAAACTCTTTTTGTTCTACAGTATAGTATTTTACATTCACTAATGAAATGATAACACAACTACAATTTCATTTAAAATTAAATGAATAAAACTAAATATTAAGATGACGTAGTTAACGCGTGCGGGTTATCGCCGGTCCCAGTGACCAGACACGACCTCCCGGCCTAATTAGTTATCAGCATTATGAGTTTGAACTCTTTGTTTTACACTCAGATGTTTTATCTTCCGAAATATGTATAACCCTGACACAATTTTTATGTAAACAGACTTTCGCGTTATACGTTCACGTGATGTTTGCATGTAAAGTGCAGTTTTCATGTAAAAAGTAGGTAGGTACCTACCTGCTATTAATTAAAATTCTGCATTGCATTTGCGTGTTTTATTAGATCACTTGGTACATGTTTGCTTGTTATATGAGGCGGTAATAAATAAAAAAGTGATCTAACTGATTAAGGGGTTATTGGCATGAAATAAGTATTATAGATCTGTACCTTACGCAGTCCCAAAAGTAGGTACATAAATTCTACGTAAAGTCGATTGTAGGTGCACTACAGCCTCATAGGACAAAGTTTTTGCGCTACCTTCTTAGTGGGTGCATCTATAGTGCATAAAATTGTATTGTAACAAACATATAATTACTAATTCTATATAATTATTGTCGGACTTAAGTGACAAATATCAGCTATCATGTATCTACCTACGTAAGGTAAACGAATATGTATGTAGTTTAACGAACCCCTCGTCAAGTATTATTTCTACAGAAAATAGATCATAGATGACTAACATATATCTGACTGCAATTCCCATATGACTGCCTGTACTAACCCCAATACGTACGTGCTTATACGAGCAGCGCTTGTAGATTTACCTGGAACAAACAATACCGATTAAACAAACATCACTCAGTGTTATTACTATAAAACGTACACAATGTTGCTAGCTCGTTGAGTATTTATCGTTTGTCCACTACATATTAGTGTCGCACTGCTGGGATATCTTATAAAAATGTATTTTTGGCCATATTATCCCATGCTGATTAAGTAGTATGTGGTGGTACATTAGTTCACTTTACACACCGTTGAGAACTTCCCTACGTTACTCTCCTTACGTTGTTTTTATTCGTTGTAAAAGCATAGTACCTATACGTATCTTATGATACTGATTTTCGAATCCCAGGAATCCAATGTAATAGCTTACTCAGCGCTAAGCTATTGCTATTTTATGTTTATATGTATAATCGCATGTCTCATTTTCTATCATTACTATACATATGTATCATTTCATTTTCAGACAATTATTACAAACAAGGACAAAATTAAACAAAATTTATTTACGAATAGCCACGCGAATTTTTAGCATTACGGGCCTCAGTGGGTCTCCCGGAGGCCATTATTCACGTAGAAACACCCACCTCGCCGTTTGTGGGCAGCTACCACTAATTTATGGGCCTTTAAGTGCCCCCAACGCGGCCACAGTATTTCGGTCAAACGCTAGAAACACAGAAACAGAGACCGTCAGAATCATGCGTGCTTGTAAAGTTCTTTTTTAGCAAATTGGAACTAACAATAGACTGCAGGGTGGTACCTAAGTGATAATTCCTTCAAGTCGAATATAAGCAATTTCAAATACGATTTTAATTATATCTGTATGCGATCACAAATTATTTGAAGCTGTCTAAACAAAATAACAGAATACCAGAATGCGTTCTTTTAGAATGCACCGTACAAATATGTTACACAATATAATATCAAAATATTATAAAAATACTACATTTTTTGACTTGTACGGCCGAATAAATTTCGATGGAACTTCAACGTAATAGTAAGAGTACCTACTGGGAATAATTACCATAAGTCATTTTGAATGCGCAAATATATTCCACCCGAAACTGAATAAACCGTGCAACTCCACTGGCGGATGTACGTTTTAAATTACAATAGAAATACAATGGATCCTTAAGGATTCCGCTAATGCGTCGTTCGGACTGCTCGGGAGCTATTATTCACACAGCTGCCCACCTCTCCTACCCGGGATCACCTCTAATTTACGATCTTTTAAGTGCCACGTACATGTTCCGTTCCTTTAGAAACCGCTCTTGTATAACTGCTCTATAGATATTTACTTGGAAGGTAGTAATTGGAGGTGCGTATTTAATTAACGCGACGCTCCCAAAGTTGACGATCCCTGTCGAGGAGCGATTACCTATCGGCAAGGTAAAATCTTCGATTTTGTAGTAGGTAGTTCTATTTGTTTCAATGAAAAATTATTGAAATCAAATTAACTTCTGTATATCAGTTATTTACGATTAAACCATTATTATATAGGTACTATTTCAGAAAGAAAAATTGGAGCCTTCACATTTTTGAAGTGGAATAATAACTTAATTAAAGATTGGTGTCAAATATAAACCAATCAGACCAGAACAATACCTAAAACAGTTTGATTGGTATGAAATAACTTAAAGTACTTCAGACAGTTAATTTTAGTTAGGAATGACGAGATGACTTTAAAATAATTTTAGGGCCTTGTTTAAATAAGAACAGATTGAAGATTCACTCACTTCAACAAAAGTGAATTAGCTCTGATATGTCCAGTGCTAGATAAAATATCCTTTAGGAAAGTTATGATGTGTAATCTTACATGAACTTTTAACCTCCGTAGATGACGAAGTTCTCATGAACACACCCATCTGTTAAATTCAATGATGGATGACGTGAGTCTACAAGTTTACATTATAATGGATTAAGTTGCCACACTTTATTTATAACCCTTAGAATGGATATTTCCCTAAAACTCGAACGGCCTACAGATAAATACGAAAAGCGTTACAACTTTATTCTTAGGGATAGCAACATATCTGTGGTTGACCTCACGTAAGCCTTCAATTACATTAGAAGTCGAATATACATAGGTGCTTAAGGGCAACAGTGGCCACTGACGATCAGGAAAACTGCAAGCTCTATTAATACGTCTGTTTAAAAAAACTACCCAAATTCAGATAAGTTCCGAAAGAAACGGATATTTTAATATAAGGCCGACAAATAGTTTCTACGATGGCTATCCAGTGATAACAGCTGCGATAAATGGCTTAAAGGACTTTGACACATAAAAGCGCGGATAAAATCAAGCCAATAGTGGTCACCTATATATTTACAGAGCGACGTTACCATGCTTTCTATTTCAGTTACAATCTACGTCGTAGCACTACTATTCTATTTCATTTACAATCTACGCCGTAGTACTTCTAATAGCCTATCGCAAGTTAATTCGACAAAAAAGCTATCCTGTCGCGTCAGTGCTGAAAATGTACATTTTTAGTCAGAATCGTGAAACTAAGTTCCGATTTTCGACCGAAATAAAAAGTGTGATGTCAGATTGAATTTTCCGACACGGCCATCACGTATATTGATTGGATAGCACCCAAAACCGCACGGATTTATAGATGAGCGGTCCAACCATGACTAGTTACTCTGTCCGGTAAACGTGACTAATATTAGTGAATGGCTATTATTTATGCATTTAGATAAATGGCACAGTGCGGTTTTTGTTGATATGTAAAGTATACGCATAAAATATTACAATAATCTGGCGTGGTAAATGTACATAAGCAACGATTACTCTATGTCATGTAGTATGTCAGGTAGCCTTATAAAATATAAAACAATATCTTTATAATACCTTTTTATATGTTTCAAGCAGCAAACGAGAATGTAGTCCACCTGATAGTAAGTGGTCACTGCGGCACACGGATATCTGTAAACAACCCCAGATAAGATCACAGTCCTACCTCAGGTCGGCCACAGATGCGTTGTAAAACCAGAGGTTTAACAACCACAACAATGCTACGGAATTTTAAAAAAATATTTCACCATCGTAAAGTTCTATGAAACAACTGTGAAATTAAATTTTTGCACGGCATTTGAGTCATTGCGAGTTGGCTTCATAACAAAACACAAAATTGAGTTACATGCTGCCGCAGTCAAAATTCGGAGTTCTTTGTAGAACTGTAAAGGTACTTCACAAATTGAGGTAAATAACGTATACGTGTTACTGAGTGCAGAAAAATTCGATGCTTTTCTGACAGCTTAAAAGCCTGCTTTGAGGGTGTCAAACGACGACCGTACCCAGATTATGTCATGTCGCATTGCAACGGAAATGTGGCGTAAAATATTAGTAATTAACCTCTAAGTAATACATATTTTACAAATGTTCAATATATTCGGTATTTTTTTATGAAAATAAAAACTGTAATGATTTCTACAATCTAATTTCAGCCTAGTATGCTATGTTAAAAAATAATCACTAAGCTATAAAGATCGTCTATTTTATTCCCTTTAATTTTTTATACGTAAGGATCAAATCTTGAAACTAAATTTTGCACTGTTGCGAACGAAAACACTTGTTTTTAAAAACTTTTTTAAATATAAATTTATACGAACTGCTACATAAGGCAAAATATTCCCCTTCCAAGAGGATCTACGTAATGTGAAACAGTAATGAGTTAGCGAAGTATATTTAAACATATTGCGAATGTATAACAGCAAAGAAACCAACTAAAATCATAGAAACCCGTGTACCAACGCGAAACACGTAGGCTTTTACAATATTACAGTTGTGAAGACACTCTAATCCTAAGTGAAGATGTATAGCGGCATATGGATCTAATCCTCTTAGTTCTGTTATGTGGAGAGAAAATGTAAGTGCCATTTTGTCTATTACCTAGATGACTTTAGCAAGATACTTGAATGGACTGGCTGAATAGTGTCTGAGTGTTTATTTTAACTACGATGGAATACGTAATGGAAATGTAGTAGGTAGGAGATAAATGTGAACTGTATGCGCTGGGAGATTGTCACTTTAATCGGGTGGAGTGTTAGTTAAATTCTGTCTTATAACTTTCACTCGATATAGATCTATTTTCAAGAATTAATAATGTTCTTTGGTTTATTTCAGATTCAGTAGATACGAGGAAAATAGATTTAGAAATGACATAATATTAGTAATACAAGGTTTTTGTTTTTAGTATCATATTCGAAGGGTTATAGTTACTACCCTTGGCGAAAACAATGTCTGTACTATATACGCCTTGAAAAAATCTGTGAATCTCAAATGAAAACAAACTGGCGCTGCACTGCTTGCACGCTACTGATATTTCCTTTCTTTGCTTACGATGTAAAATTCTTAATTAAATAGCAAGCAACAACGGTTTACCTCCTGTATTCGTATTCGCCCATTTTATGTGTTTCTATGTCGACATCCAAATATCGGAAACTAGCGCACATCGGCCGAATAGATACTCGCATCATATTCGTATCCCGTAGCATTTGATGTGTCCCGGATCCGCTCAAAGCTGGAATAATCCGACCGTAGGACCGACAGAGCCTTGTTCCCAAATGTTTGCATTAACAGATCGAACGGGATTACCATACATCGGCGTTACATATCTCTGCCTGAGCAAATAACTTTTTAATGAACCAGTATGAGACAAACAAAACTGGGGCGGCGATGAATATTTTACTCTTTGAGGTCACCGTGAGCTTTGAGGCGTCCAATCTGGTTTAATATCCAAAAGGGGTTTTCTGAGTACTTTTTAACATTCATTTTCACTAATTACAGGGGCTTATGAGGTGTGAACTATGTTAGCTACGTTTTATGCCGTTTTAAAAAGCAACATCAGTAGGTACATCGAACTTTATACGCATGTATGTATATGTATGAATTTACTCCGGTTGTGTTTCAAATTCGTTAGAAATAAACGTCTAAGCTCATTACTTACTCTAAGTTAATTCTTACTAAATAAAATATTTTTACTAAATTATCGCACATCACATAATATTTCAGTTGCAGAATTTTCTTAAATTTTACTTTGTATAATATCATTTTGATTCCATCTTATTTACAAAAGAAAAAAAATACTTATCAGAGGTGCTTTACATTATGCAATAGTAGGAAAGTAGCATACTAGGAGTACTAGATATTCGTGCAGATAATACAAAATAATTGGTCTAAGTAAATTACTTCAGTGATAACCGATCTGCGCAACAAAATAAAACGTAAGTACAAATATTGCGAAGATTAAATTATGTTGTAGATGTAATATTGTATTAATGTTTACTTTACGTGCGACCAATAGCTCCTTTTCATTCCACCTCATAGAAACACGAATCAGGTCATCCTCTGCGAAACTACAAAACCATACCAATTATTGTTTCTATAAGGAATCACGTCTCATTGTTAAGAATAACAATATTATGTTAAAGGTCACATCACCCACACACGTTACATGAAGAAAAGCTACTATCTTCCGTCTCGGATCCACAATTAATAAAATGGCGCTTTGTTAATATCTGTGTAACAAATAGACATATTATTTTTCTATTTTTATCTTTAATTAGTCCGATGCCTCTGCCATTTGTCCTTTGAGTAACGCGTCCCCTTAATTGCAATTAGCTAGCTACTTATTACTATACTGTGCGACGCCTGCATATTTCCTTTTCAATTATAAGAATAACATGGAAAAAAATATTACAAATTTTATTTTAGATATTGTACAAGATATTGACATCAAATACATTTCGTTATCTTGTATTGAAAACAATAAAAAACATCCTACATATATGAATTACTTGTTCATCTTTTTGTTTGTAAGTTATTGGTAGATTTTAATATATCGGGAGGTTATTGTTTTCTAATAAATAGTTATTTTTACATAGCAGACTTATGATATACAATAATCTTAAACACACACAAAATAATTTACGGAATTATTACTGTGTGCTTAGCAATTAGCTTTGTGATATAACATAATAAACATTGAGTTAATCATCAAAATTATGTATTCGTTGACTTTACTATTGTAAATTTAATTAATGTTTTTATTGCAAAATCAATTACTTTCGACAAACATTGTAAGTTATTATCTTGTTTACGCAATTCGTAACAGGCATTATTGTCTTCTGGTAATTATGTTATCTATGTTTAATTGGTCGTAGTCAATTGCAAATTGCTATTCAATGTATTTTAGATAAACTGGTGCTATTTATAATCTTCTTAATATTCGTAAAATATTTTTTGAAATATATAACTTCATGAGGATACGTAGGTAATCGGCGAAGTTATTAGAAGGTTATAGTTAACTTGGATGCAGTAGCAGCTACGGATATACTCGCATGCCTGGGTATAATTAAGGGACCACTGTCACATCTATGTACTTCTCCGTAATAACAGCAGTGTAAAGCGCTGCTGAATTCTAGTTTTAACGGTGTGTTATTGTTTAGCATCTAGGGCTGACTTGCGGTGAACCAGTTAGCATTAGGCAGGTATATAAGGTGTATTTTTCCACATGCGGTATAAATAAGGCATGAATATCAAATGTGCCAGCAGGATTTGTTCATTGCACTGTTTTGTTTTTCCTCCAAAATCAAGTAACCATATTAGAAGATTTGACAAACATTCATAGCTTAGCTACCACGTACGTAGTCCATCTCTGATGGAGAGGCTATCTCTAATGTTTACACGCTTACTGATGGAGCTATAAATAAGAAAAACATACCTGATGATAACACAGTTCAAATGTTTTGTATGACCAAAGTTCCACAGTTTACAAGGTTATCGGATCGCAGAGTAAATGACCCGCTGTAAACATCAATGCGTATCGGATGAGCTAAATTAGGGCGAGTAAGCCGAACTTTACTTCATTGTAGGTCTCGTTCGAACTATCGATTGTTCAGGATAACTTTGCAACGCTGTCTGGAGTTTGACAACCTACGATCAAAAACTTGGCACACCTATTAGTTCCTATTATGAAGTAAAATAGACTGCTTGCTTAGAATTTAGGTACCTACAACAAATATTAGCTTCAGGTATGAGCTGATCGCAATGATCACCTTCAAAACTGACGTTATATCGATACTGATTTCTCTAACTTCAAATTCAAGTTCAAACGATACGTTTAAGAAACATATCAAAATTCTTAACATTAGAGTAAAACAATGACCTGCAGTATATTGAAACTACTACCAGTTCCGCGTACACAATATATTGTATGATTCTATTCATTAATAATGACAAAACATTTCATTGAATATTTACCGTAGCATTAGGTCCATACAATATTCTTTATAGCACTCTATAAACATGAACAAACATCTATACAAATAAATAAAATTGAAGTGTCTGTTTGTGATTTCAAAATAATATTTTTTACTCAATGCATATAAATGTATACACGATATCTATAACAAAAATGCAATTAAAAAAAATGTCTGTCTGTCTGTCTATCTGCCTGTCTGTCTGCCTGTCTGTCTGTCTGTCTGTTTGGCTGAGCTTATCTTCTAAACGGCTGGACCGATTTTGACAGGACTTTCACTGGCAGATAGCTGAAGGTCTAAAGCGTAACATAGGCTACTTTAATTTTCGAAAGCACTAGCGCTCGCGCCACGCGCATGCGTACCCCCTCGCGGGAGCGCGGGATGTTACCTATGTTTAGATAAATATTCCTTTTTACTTTTTTAACGCGGGTGTAACCACGGGGTTCAGCTTGTAACAAAATATAAATTCAAGTCAACGCAACATGAACATAACGTATCTCACTGGCCTATTCCGCTGCAATGATAAGATGAGTCCCCGTAACGAAACCATAAGAGTATCTCCGCAGATCTTTTTCCTTTCACTTTCATAAGGCTTTCATGTGCAATGTAGTTTTTAAACGGACAACCTTTAACCTACATTCCGCCACTACATTTAACATAAAGTGTTTATACTATGAAGAATGTCTAAATGTACCGGTTTTAATCGAACGAGTGATTTACTTAATTTGAAAATGAAATATGTACATCTAAGCTATTTATTAATAATTGTGCTCATAGATAAGTATCTAATGTCAAATACCATTTTTTGTGGGAACTAATTACCTATGTATTAAGGTATGTGGGTAATACCTATCATGTAGAAGACACAATAAATAGTGCCTATTGTTATTTAGCAAATCGTTTAATGTTCTCTGGCAAATATTGGCAAACCAACTGCATATTTTTCCGCTAACATTCATCAGTGTTTCCTAGGAGCGCAAAAATAAGAAAGAACTCATAAGAAATTCATTATACGTCTTCTGTTATACTTTATTTCATTTGTTTCTTCTCGACTATAAATGTTAGTTCTCCGTTCCTTGGGAGTGGTTTTTAGTTTTGAATTTAAACGTTTTCTTACAGTTATCTTCAATAAATTGATGTTAAGAAATAAAATATGAGTAGTTCCAATGTTGACAATGAAACTTATATTGAGGTTTTTATGCAATGGAAGGAACGATTGAACGATTGAACATTTGAAATCAACACTGGCTAAGATAGAAATATTACCTATACTCGATCATAAATTCTTTAAGAAAACCGAAGAATAAGTAAAAATATATATTAGTATTTCTGTTTTTTTATCGCAATTTAAAGCAAACGTATGAGCTTACACAATTTGTAGGAAGGATTAATGTTACGATGTAAGTACATGTCGATTAATAATCTTATTTTTTAAGTCAATTAAAACAAAGGTGGTGGCACTATTGCAGTCGATTTGAAAAGGCTGCACTATTGTTATATAAATAGTAGGTAGTATTATAAATTAGTAGCAGATAATAATTGCAATAATTGCAATTAAAGCAATATATTTTGAGTAACGGAATATAAAATGTAACAGATGGGAGTCATGCTCTTTTTTTATTCATACGCGTATTTCTTTGGTTAATTTACAAAGATAAAAAGGTTCACTTGCAAGCTGAATTCGAAAACGAGAAATAATTAAGTAGAAATCAATACGGGTACCTGCGAGTATCTGACTCCGCTCCCACGCCGCAGCGTCTGATAGCCTCCATTGAATTATTTATATCGCATTTTCACTGATGTGTTTATATCGGAAACGCAAATGTTCACTAAAAACATTGGAATATAATAAAGAGCCATACGTACGCTTTGTTTTATAATTAGGTACGTTTTTGTTACGTGGATGTAGTTACTAAGCGAGCAGTTCATCGAATGTTGAAAACGAATATTGCGTGATAAATGTATAAAAATAAGGTTTGTTTGCCACTTAAAATGATATTTATTGTCATAGATAATATTTCAATATCAAAAATTTTTTTTTATTATCTGTTGTTATTACCGTTGTTTGTTTTTTTTTGTTAAAATATGTAAAAAAGATATGTATCTAAGTATTGCGCTACTGAATTAGTCTACATTACTTTAATAATTCCAAAAAGGTCTTATTTATAGCACCATTATCCATTATAGTAATCATTTTCACTTTATTTTATAGGTAAATCCAGATACAATAACACAATATTTGCAAAATATAACGAGGAGTATATTAGAAGCAAGCGTCACGAGCGAATTATTTTTATCGTATTTTTATTGATGCATATTGGAAACGCAATGCTCATTCGCGGGGAAATCGCTGGGAACATAAAAAGGCACTTTAAGAGCCGAGTTCTTATATCTATGGTATAGGCACTAGGCACCCTCTGGCTCTGACTGAAATCCGTATTGAAAACTAAACATCCTGGCAGATTTTTTAACTCTTTAGTGGAGTGAATTACGAGATCTAGAAATAAACCTTTAGACATGGGCGTTATGTAACGTAATCGATTTCAGTAACTACTTACAAGGCAAATAATCGTATAACTAGTTTCGTGGATGTGAAAGAAACGCTTATTTTTCGTACGCACTTTTTTAAAATAACGCAACCG
>DWPV01003892.1:0-14445 GCA_018251915.1 Urbanus proteus proteus
TTGTTCTCTGTCACACGTTGGGTCGAGCCGCAGTCTAGCGAAAGTACCTGATTAAAAGGCAAACACAGGTTCGCGCGTCTGAAGAATGGAACTGGCGAATCTTGGTTATATATAAATCTCTGATAAATATATTTTTCAACGATATCGGAAACGGCTTCAACAATTTTCTTAAAATTTTGTATTTAGGGGGTTTCGGGGGCGATAAATCGATCTAGCTAGGTTTATTGCCAAAAATACATGATGTAAAAAACACCGAACAAAGCTGATTCATCCAGGTACCAAATCTAAAAGCAGCATTTTCATTGGATTCGAATCAGAACGTTCCAAGATAACTGCTATGTTACATTAAAATAAAATGTTGTTTGAATCGCAGCGAAACTTGGCAGACGTGTGTTGGCAGGAGCGCAAGTGGGTTCGGAGATGACGCAGCGCCTTTAAGATATGGGTTACCTACACAGATCTAGATGACTAGAAACGTTTCAAATTGTCAAAAAATATTGTCAGTTTTTTTTTCATCGAGTCCATGCTCAATAGTGTTGTCTTGTTTAACTACCAAGTGGTACTACAATAGGAACTTTTCTATGACTAACACCTTTAATTCAATTCTTTAGATCAGCTCCATGTCGTATTTTGCATTGTAATCCGATTAACACATTTAACAAATTTCAGCTCAATCACTAACCAGGGAGTGGAACAAATTCAACATGCAAAATTTGATTACAGAAAAACATCGGGACATGTGAAACTAAATAAAAGTGACAAAAATAAATAAAAATAGACAGTTTTTGGCGTCAAATTGAAATAGCTAACTAGAATACTCGTACATCCGATCTGGTGGTAAATGATCACTGTGGTGTGGACTATAATAATCCACCACATGTAGGATAGGAGTCCTTCACTGTCACTATGGCATCGGATAAGTTTTGAAGTTTTCCTCCTCGAAAATCAAAAAAAAATATTCGAATTCACAATGATATAAGTCGTAGACGTGTAACTTCCCCTATTTTAAAATCTTCTCATCACCTCTGTCTTATTAAACTCTTTAAACCAGACAGCAGCGCTTAAACTAAAACAAAATACTTATGACAGAAAACTCACTTCTATATGTATGCTAATGTGAAAGATGAAAAATAATTTCTTTTGAATTATGTTCCAAGAATATTTCCTTCAACAGGAAAATAACTTTTCGCTTCCAATGTTTACTTCGTGTTATGGTCTCATTTTCACGTAATTTGAGTTTGAGTAGAGCACCAACATCAAATTTTACTACATACGTGAAAAATATGACAGGAATTTCTCCTAAATGTATGACTCTTAGGAAAAAGTATACCTTTTCTTCACAGTGGACGATTTTGACATTCAAAATGGCAAAAGATTTCCATTTATCAGCTTTTGAGATCCACTGTTAGATGTAGGCCCTAATGGGGTTTTTTGTTAATATTCATCAAGTCTGTTATTGATGAGCCCTGTGAGTGTAATACACAGAAAGGGGCTGTGGCCTATCTTTTGTATTTTGACCGTTGCCTCCGTCGACAACCTCGGGAAGAGAAATTATTACAAGACCACTCTTGTAATAATTCCCGAGTTCGCACACGCATATAACAAAGTTTCGCTATACAAAAATGTTCATGTAAAACCCAGAACCATTTGCGATGATATATCTACCGATAGTGGAATGTTATTTGTATTGGAGTAAAACTTGGCAGACGTATGTTGGCAGGAGCGCAAGTGTCTGAAATGACAGCACATTTAGGATATGGATTAACTAGTTCTAGATACTAGATAAGGAAGGGTTTATGAGAAATATTTGCTTTGTGGATGGAGAATACGTCATACATGATTTGCGATTCTCATGCAAGATATTTTCATGGTAAATGTCTTTTGTCTGCGTAAATGTACACTTAGACTAAGTTGAGATATTGCCAAGACTAGTCCAAATAAATAAACAAATGATTTTTTTATTTGATGTTAAGTAATCAAAGTTTTTTGGAAAAGATGTATTATTTACAGCCGGGTATCACTTATATTTAAATTCTTACGCGTTTTTACTTCTTTAACCCGGGCAAAACCGCGGGGATCAGCCAGTACTAAGTATAGTAAGATAGCTATAGAAGTTACACGTCAGCTTTACACCGTTATAAAAAGAAAAAATATAACACTATAGCTTTAAAAGATATTTATACCGGCTTAAGCTTACAGTATTCTCCCATCGCGGCTTTATAAAGCAAGGCTCTCAGCGTGATCGTCCCTGGATATTGAGTTTTCTCGAGAAAATGGCCAAGATAAACGTGTTTCAGCTCTGAAACGCTTTAGAGGATCTAAAACCTTATTGTCTTGTTTTCAACCTTTGTAAAAGTAAACACGGATTTGTATTTTTATGTGTTGTTTGATGTAAATAAATTAGTGTCTATTACGCAAATAAAGTTGTTTTCGCTACGCTCTACGCTCTATATTTTTAAAACTAATGACATTTGACTAGACTAATCAAACTACTAGACTAGACAAAACTCAAAAAATGTAATGTTTATAACTCTCTTTGTTACAATGAACGGTTAAACTGATTTTGATGTGATTTATTTAAAGATATACATATGTAGTATAAAACAAAGTCGCTATCCGCTGTCTGCCCTATGTATGCTTAGATCTTTAAAACTACGCAGCGGACTTAGCGATTTTTTTAAATATATAGAGTGATTTAAGAGGAAGTTTTATATGTAAATTATGGCATGCTAGTTTAAAAATAAAAGATGTAGAAAATTGCTAGCGCGATTACTATTTTAAAATTGTTTTGTCTTGTGAATCTTTTGAATAACTTCTGAATAATTGGAGAAGGATGAGGCACATGAGGGTATACCTAAGAGAAAACTTATACAGTTGCCAAATATACTATATGCTTAATATGTATACTTAAACCTGATAAACAGGTAGACAGACAGCTTGATGAAAAGTGGTCACCATAGAGGTCTATATTTTTATGTCGATTATATCTTTGGAAATAAAGTAGACCATATTTCCAAAGACGTCCAGATGTGACGTCGGTTGCACATGTATATTACGAGAGCATTTCCAGCGCCCTAAGCATCTGTCGCCATTAGAGGGCACAGATGGCAGCGAAAAATCACAGCCATTATATCCTACAACTCTTACTGTACCCAGATCCGTTACGTACCCATTGTTTCTCATGTCTAGCTCCGGGCTTCATGTGTGTAACTAGGTTTAATAAATAATGCCCGACTGAAATGATGACTCGTGTCTCGCGAAAGAAAGAGCGGAATGGAAATGATGCAATTTTGTTGTAGAATATTTAATGATTCGAGTTATATGTTGGGTGTTTTGTGTAGGTATTTATCTTTTTAGAAAGGTTCACCTGATACTCGTAGTTTTAATGCTACTCATGAAGATTTAAGCTTTAATTATGTTTTTCTTTTTCTCTCCTTACCTTACCTTTAAAACCAAAATACAACAACGGTAATATGAGCAGAAAAAGATGTGACAATGATGCCATTAGAATCGAACTGCACAGAGAGCTATTTTCTGCATTTTAATTTATGGCTGTATTTTTGCCCTTATGCGTAAAATGGACATACAAATTGACTTTGTGTCACTTTTCTATACCAAGTGATAAGTAGTTCTTAAGGAAATCGCGGATTAGGATGAGTGGTAGCTATTGTTAGGTAAAATTACCATATATAGAAGGTTTTAAGATTTTCGTTGTGCGTGACTATATGCGCTTACATTGTACCTATACGCTTGCTTCGGTATCGGAATATTAGCGTCGTAACTTCGTAAGTGTCATATGGGGTATCTTGATGGCACGGGACTTATGTAAAATTCATGCGTTAACCCTCTTAAGTAGTTTTGATATGAAAGGATGCCGGCAACTACACCCTGTCATCGAAAGACAAGAACTGCTTCACGAAACAATAGCACTAGATACAGGTAAGTGAGAAATATAAAACATGGCGGATTCTATCCTTTTTAAAAAGATATAGGAATAAATAGAAAGAAAGAAAACTTTATTCCTTGCATAATAAATATAAATACAAGGCATGGGAGAAAACACCCAATTAAAAGAACTAATTTTTTATATCTCACTGCTAAGCATCGTTTTCTCTCCATATTTTTTATATGATCGAGGCAAACGAGCAGTCCACCTGATGGTAAGTGGCCGCTGCCGCTCATGGACATCCATAATCAACCCCAGAAAATCAAGTCCTACCTAAGGTTGTCCACAAATGCGTTGCTACCCGTGACGACTGAGTTGGGACGCCTTACCACACCCTTCAGACCAGAACGTAGCAGTAACACTGCTGTTATAAGGCAGAAGTAGGTGTAGCGGTGGTGCCGCCGGAATCGAACCCCATGGGCTCTACCACCTTCAAATTTGTGTAGATATAAAGTGTACTTTACTACATCGGAGGGTTTACTAGTCAATAGGTTTTCAAACTCATGAGACCTTTGCCAAAAACATAATAGAAATATGAGAAACTAATGTTAAAAAATATTTTAAAATATTCACCTTTTCACCTTTCATTAGTCAGCTTCAATTAAGGTTCAACCCCTTTCCTGGAATCCGTCACTGATTTGCGCTCGAGTTTCGTATTTCTGCTTAATTAATATTTCCACTCTCAATGTTGATGCCTCATTGGAGATCAGAGGCGTTTGATGTTAGCAGGAAAAGCATAAATTCGTGTTTAACGGAAAGCAAAGTTTTAAGTTTGGCTCAATAGGTTGCTATAGCTAACCGAGAGACATACTTAAAGAGGGTTTAAGCCACTCAAATATACATTTATGTTCTTATTAGCTTTTGCCCGCGGCTTTGCACGCATTAAATTATATATAGACTTTCCTCTTGAATTTATCCACTATATCTATTTCAAAAAATCGCTTCAAAATCCGTTGCGTAGTTTTAAAGATCTAAGCATACATAGGGACCTAGAGCGGAAAGCGACTTTGTTTTATCCTATGTAGTGATGGTGAAGTCCATCCATGATCTTTTAGGAGTGGTAAAAATATGACAAATAGAAGAATCTCAGGCTTCCTAAATCTAAGATGCAGTACATAATTCTTTTCCTCAACCTTCCTCCACATATTTTAAAAACTGCATACATATAATATACAGGTGTTTCCTTGAAGTGTGCGTGGATAGGGATATCAGACACTATCAGGATTAACAAAAAGATCTGAAAGGATTATGAGGCAGATTTTGATAAAAACTAAAATGTACCATTAAATTTTCAAACACTTAAGGAAACCGAACAAGTCCGTTTTGAAAAAAATCACATCCTTTATTATTCTGCACCATCGGATAGTGTTGCTTATAAGGATCAAATTCTGTCACACTCAAAAATATCACTCTGTATATTCCTCCTTGTAGTATGATCTTGTTTTATTGCCCTTAATATCATTAAAAGTACACCTTCGTCGACATATATCCACATAATATAGTGACCGAAAATCGATAATACAACTGTGACCAAAATTATATCCTTAGGAAAGTAGGACAATTCACGTGACACGTAGCCGTTACACCGTAACTATCCGTAACTGTTACCGACATCGCAAACTTGGCAGGAAATTCGTGAACAATGTCAGGATGAGAGCGAACAAGTCCTGAGGGATAAGGAGATACGACTGGAGAGGGCGAGTGTAAGTTTATGGAGCAAAGGAGTTTACGATAAATATTTGACAGGGTAAGTTAAAGATGGAAGAACTTTTTGTGGTGCTACAGTAATACCATCGTTATTGGGATGTATTAAAAATTTAAAGTAGGTACTTATAGTATTTGTTCCGTGAATTTCTTTGTGTCCTTTGTTTGAAACGACTAGATGAATTGTTTAGGATGAGGTGTTGCTAAATCCAAAGTAAGTAATTATACTACGAGCACATACGTATCAGGAAGACATTTTGTATATTCTGTATATTATTATAAATAGGATTTATACAATGGAATGTTTTTTTCAGCCTTTGCTTAACCTATCTTAAATGCCAATTGGGGTCATCTTTGAGTATATATAACTGAAAATGAGAAAAATAAGCAAGACATCATTAACAGTCAAAGTAATATTTGAATTTGGTGATATATATTTACAAACAAAGACTATTCAAGCGACAGAAACCAAAGCCAAGTTTAGTAATAAAAGGGTCAACAAGACCTTAAATTAGACTTAAATCCAAAACCCGATAAATGCTCACTATAAGAACGATGACGTCACGCGGCCTCAGATTGAACAAATCCCCGACAAATCTGATAGATGACAAGAGGATGGTAGGCGATGGAGTAAATTATTGCTTCGGGCTTCGTCGGATTTATCTTGCTGTCAATCATACATCGTAACGTAGATCTCTCTATATTGAGGCACTTTAAAAGACTAGGATTATCGGTGATTTGACTGGGACGCCATCTGATTTTTTTATGTAGCAGTTTAGTATTACAATGGAGTTTATGAAGGCATATTTTTTTGCATAATTAAGTTTTCTTAGAACATTACATTGAGTAATTTTTAATTCATGGGATATCAACGGTAAATTTCATGAAAGTTGCTATTTTCTATTCATTGTGTGATAAAACTTAAACTTGGCAAAATTAATAATAATGGCCGGCAAATATTGATATTTTTTTAAACATTGTCAAATTTAAAATTTTGGCAGATGAATATTGCATAGATTGGATAGATTTGTTAATAACGGGCGTAATTTTTTCTTTTTTGTTCTGAGACAAAGCCATTGTTAACATATAGATATCGTTAATAATATCGTTTACAAGTCGACTCCGGAGCAGGCAATATCCGGAGAGAAATCGAAATAAGATATCGAGACGGGGAGGGATTACGTGTGGGAAAAATATGAGATCTACTATACAGGGTTGAGTGTACGAGTATATGTTTATACTAGCCAATCCTCGCGGTTTCACCCGCATTAAAAAGTAATAAGGCATACATATTTGAACTTAAGTGATACCCAGCGCTCCTCCGACAGCCTGCGGGTGCTCGTAGAGCGCGCGCTATTGGATTTTTCGAAAATTAAATTAGCCTATGTTACGCCTTAGATCTTCATCTATCTTCCATTGAAAGTCTCGTTAAAATCGGTCCAGCTGTTTAGAACATTAAATTAAATTGCCAGCCAGGGTGTGGTTAGGGAGACATACTTATTCGAGGCCTTCCGACTTTGTCCTCAGAGGTAGCGACGCATCTGTGGACGGTTTCAGGTATAACTGTGATCTTATCTGGTATTGATTACAGATGTCCATGGGAGGCAGTGGCCACCTACCATCAGGACTGCATGCTCGTTTAATTCTTCCACTATATGTATAAAAAATGATTTATTTCGATGCGACAATTAGAAGTAACTTATAATTGAAATCCTTGATAACATTTAGTTAAATAAGTGAAGCTAAAATAAAGGTTATAAAAAAGATAATTAATATCAAAGCCTATTCGCAATTTCCGGAACGCGGTATTGTCTGCGTGATAAATCAAAGCGAGATATCACCGGATGGACGGTAGAAAACAATCTAACGGACGAATCCGACGGATTAATTGCCTGTCAGCCATCTTCTTTCGTAAATAAGATACTGTAAGGTATATAATATATTAATATTTTGCGTTAAAGATAAAAGGAAGAAACCTAGTTACTAAAATACTGTCGTGCTATATAAGATTGTAGTAGCAAGGAAACTTGCTTTTTAGCTTATGATATGGGATCACTGCTGCCTATGGATATCTCAATTCAACCACATCTATACAAATAAATAAAATTGAAGTCTGTTTGTGATTTAAAATAACAACTTTTTACTCAATGCATATGAAAGTATACACAATACCTATAACAAAAATGCAATATATTTTTTTGTCTGTCTGTCCGTCGGTCTGTCCGTCTGTTTGTCTGTTTGGCTGAGAAAATCTTCTAAACGGCTAGACCGATTTTGACGGAACTTTCACTAGAAATTAGCTGGAGGTCTAAGGCGTAACATAAGCTACATTAATTTTTGAAAAAAACATTAGCGCTGGCTCCAGGTGAATGCGCGCCCTCTCACAGGAGAGCGGTAGTTATTTCTGATATGTTTAAGTACCTATATATTACTTTTTATTTTTTAAACGTGGATGAAACCCCGGGGATCTGCTAGTAGGTATATGATAAGAGTACTTCCTGAGGTTAGCCACAGGGGCATTGTGTGTAGAAGCATAAGTTAAAACGTTTTGGATAAGTATGTCTCACTTACAGAATCCAGAATCCTTCCCAGAATACAGCAGTATTTGAAACTGTTATTAAGCAGAAATAACCGTAGATGTAAAAGCTTAAAATCATAGTTTAGATTTTAGACGAAGAAAACCCAAAAGTAAAGGTTGACCGAAATTGCCATGACAATACATATTTATTGCCATTATAGTACTCAGATAAATAAAGCAGGTAGATCTATCATTCCTAACAAAAAAATAACGCCATTTTTAAAATGGCCGGGCTATAAAAGTGATTATGCGAGGGTAAATATACAAAGGTGCTGACATGAAACCATGCTAGTTTTGTGTAAGTGGCTGTGTATAAATACATGAAAGTAGCGTGGCTTCTTGGCTTCACTCGAATACAAGGCGGTGAGTAATCTACCTATTTTATTTATCTGAGTTATAGTACCGCAACTGCTGACTAGTGCATGATAAAGTTTCAGAGTTGGAAGCAGATAAGGCGGTAAATCACTGCGTGTCGGACCGACGACAGACGTTTTGTCGTGCCGTATAACTCTATCTCTGACAGAGACGAATTGCATGTTTCTATCTATACAAATAAATAACTTTTTAAGTGTCTGGTCGTGATTTTTCTATACAAATAAATAAATTTCAAGTGTCTGTTCGTGATTTCAAAATAACAGTTTTTTACCCAAAGCATTTGAGAGCATGCACGATACCTAAAGGAAAATGCAATTATTTTTTTTTGTCTGTCGGTCACTGTCTGTCTGTCTGCCTATCGGTCTGTTTAACTGAGGTAATCTTCTAAACGGCTGGATTGATTTTGACGGATTTTTCACTGGAAGATAGGTGAAAGTCTAAGGCGTATTATAGGCTACTTTAATTTTTGAAAAATTGATTAGCGCGCGCTCCGCGCCTATGCGCACGCCGTTGCGGGCAAGATTATGTTTAAATACGTATTCTTTTTGCGAGCAGGATGACATTTATGTTTAAATATTCTTTTTTACTTTTTAAACGCTGGTGAAACCGCGGGGATCAGCTAGTTTGTTATAAATTTATAAGAAAATATTTTATAACATACAAACGAATTTAAAAATGACAAAATATAATTAAAATATAAATGTTATTACAATTTATTACGTTGTTCTGGGGTCAGAATAGCGCACATAAATATTCAGTATGAAAAATGGAGTATCTCCTTTTTGTGTCGGTTACAAATTGGTGAGAATTATAAAAGAATACATATGAATTTTAAATTTTCTAAAGTAGCTATTTTGTTACTTATATTGCAGCAGTTGCAATAAACGTGAGAATGTGCTTTCTTAAATATTTTTTGAACTAGAAGTCATGTAACATAGGCGCAAATTAAATTTCCCATTGTTAAATTTCATAAATCCCATGAAAATAATAATTAATTCTGTACTTAATTCCACAATTCGTACACTCCAAGTAATGATCTTCAGGCGTTTTGAATACCATAATACAGTCATGAATATATTCATGGGATAATATTCTTGGCGAGGTAACGGATTGCCATTGTATTCCCCATTTCCTATCAGAATGATTCTTGTTTTATTCGCGATAGCGGTATTGATTTGCTTGTGAGGTCAAAGATTGAATAAATTGTATCATTGCTACATACAACGAAATTGAACTATAGTGCTAAAGAACTATAATGCCGTTTGATTGACAAATAAAATAACAATAGGATAAGATAAGACATGTTTTGAATAATGAAACTTCGATACGTTATTGTTATACTATGACGTCAGCGTCCCACTGGATAGATGGCGTTGTAAGCGTTTAAAATGGAGCAGATGGCGCTACTGTGCAGCTGCCGGGATTGTCATTATGAATTCGAACAATTAAGCTTCTGAAAATTACTGTTCATATGATTATAGCTGTAACAAATCTGGTCGAGAAGTTTCTTTGTTTTACAGTATTTAATATCTTCACAATCAGTAATTTTCTGTGCCAATGCTGTGCAAAGGTGTTCTTTCAGAGTGAATAGGTTGTCTAAGACTCTAGTAAAGTGAGCGTTTAAATATTAATAAATCAATTCCTAATTCCTAAAATTCAAACCTATCCTCAATATAAGAAAAGAACGCTTATTACAAATACGTTGCAATTTCTCTTGCAGTACTCAATAGTTCACTCAATCTCCACTGACAACTTTTGAATTATATTTCTCTGCGAATTCGGCTTTGGATATCACAAAACCTTCTAGATATTTGAATTCTGTAAGAGTATTTTCAGTAGTATATGTTAACATAACCAATCGAACATTGAGGAAAATCTTCGAAAAAATGTTATTTTCCTCACACATTTGTGTAATGGCAGCCAATAAGTTTTGACAATAAAGATGAATGTCTCGTGTTTTTATATATCCACCAAGAAACCATAAAGATATTATACTTAGAGTAGGAAAGCCATAGGCCTATCAGTGCAAGTCTCCAACAAATAATAAATTGGGAAAATGACGAACATATACCTATCTTTGTCTAATCACTTTATTAGACTAGATAGCCTTATTTGCTGTCTTTTTTTGATGGATTCATTGGTTGGCTCACCTTCTATAAGCTAAACAACTCTATGAGAGGAAACACTTCCAAATTGTCAGTTACAATTTTCTTTCATATTTTACTATTGGATCGGAATACGATCTGAACAGAATCCGGAAATTCAGCGGCTTTACCTTTATACCGATATTTTTCCTTTTTATCTGTAGCATTATCATTTTAGTTCAATTGTAGCGACCTCCTCACCTCCTTTTTTATGTGTCATCTGACATTATCTTTAGAAATCTTCATGAGTGATGTTACAGGCTTGCGTTCTTCATTGTTCACGAATGGATCGAATAGGAATGTGATAATTTTGCTTCTACTCTTGTATGTTACGTGATTTTCATGACCGCGAGCGAAATGTTTTTATGTTATATATTTTTTTATTTGATCGAAGTAGAGCATGCAGTCCACCAGTTAAGTGGCAACTGCCTCCCATGGACATCTGTAATCAACCCCAGATAAGATCAAGTTTCTGCCTGACTAAATCTATATTTAACATTTAGACATCAATCTGACCGGGATCGAATCCGTCATCCCCGATGCTAGGCCTACATGATGAGCTCTTCCTTGAGACCCTCTATCAACACAAACAGGCAAATTACAAAGTTAATTTCTGTAAAAATATAACATTCGAGGTGGCCGTGATAACCTTCAAGCAGACCTTGCTATTGAAGTCAACGTTATTTCCAGCTACAACCACTACTTCTATTTCAATACATTAAAAGAACATAAACAGGGCCGTTTGTGGCAAACTGCCTCAAATTCTAAGTTCGAAACATAATAAAGAAGAAAAATAGCTCCAATACAAAGCCAGTGTCTGTTATAGTCGGCCTTGGCATTACGGAACTTGCATTTTCCACTGTCCCAATGTACAGGTCGGATGACGTCAAAATCACATTAGATCGGTAGACCTCGGCTTACGGTGCCGTTTATACAGAAGCTGATACGTTTTTACGAGATTAAAGTAGTAACCGGGTAGTCCATCTGATGGTTAACGATATCTGCTATCATAGATACCTGTTGGATTAAACTGCTTAAAAAGGAATGGGCTTGAGAGAGCTTGACAAGGACGGAATTGGTCTTGAGATCGAATACCATATATTACCAATCTTCAAGTAAATTAGAAACTATCTTGTCTTTATTATCACAAACTTTAAGCTGGCACACAATAGTGCTTCTTTACTACGTAACATAAAACAAAGTCGCTTTTCGCTGTCTCCCTCTATGTATGCTTAGATCTTGAAAACTACGCAATGGATTTTAAAGGGTTTTTTTAATAGATAGCATGATTCAAGAGGAAGGGTTACATGTATAATAACATCCATTATAAAGTAGAGTAGCGTGCGAAGCTGCGGGCAACAGTAAGTATTATTATAAGGCAGAAATACATGTAGTTGTGGTGCCTCTGCAAAAGATCTACGTAGAGCCAATTGTAGGTGGTCTATTACCGTATACTGGACTAATAAATCCACAGCAGTTTCTGCTTTTCTGTTAGGTACGAGTTAAACCATCAGTAAGTCTATAAAAGCACTCAAAGGTAATAAAGTATAAAGTGGTTTAAAGCTAGTCATTAGATTGTATCGTTCAAGGATATTTTATTCGAACCTCGATTTACAAGAATACTCTTCAAGGGCGTAGGTGTTATTGTTGATATTCATTGATTAGTCACTCATGTAATTGAAGGGGCAAACAAGCTTCGGGCTTTTTTGATGGCAAATGGTCCTTACCGCTTATAGGCATCTGTTTTAAATTAATTAACATTGGAGTTCTACACGAAGTTGGCCATAGGTGCGTTGCTACCTTTGAGGTATATAATTATTTTGATATAGGTAGCCATGCACTTTTTACTAAAGTATAAGTCCGGTTAATCTTGCTGCAATAAGGTAAAAAGTATTTTATCACCATTCTAAGTCCCTTAAAACGACGGTAGACAACATTATAATAAAAAAACATAAACCATAAGACATAACGTTAAATCCTAAACACATAATCAGGCCGAGAATCGAACCTTGAATCACTGATTATAAAATTGCTATCGTAACATTATCTAAACATAGGTAACACCCCGCTCTCCCGCGACGGTGGCCGCATAAGCGTGGAGCGCGCGCTGATATTTTTTCCAAAATGAAAGTAGCCTATGTTACGTCTTAGACCTTAAGCTATCTTTCAGTGAAAGTCCCATCAAAATCGGTTCAGCCGTTTAGAAGATAAACTCAGCCAAACAGACAGACGGACAGACAAAAAAACAAAATTGCATTTTCGTTAAAGGCATCGTGTATACTTTCATACGCATTGAGTAAAAAATATTATTTTGGAATCACAAACAGACACTTCAATTTTATTTATTTGTATAGATGACCGTAATTAGTACATCATTCGCAATAACATCGTACTAATTGCTAAATTAGACAATATTATTATTTTTGTTCCCACAAATTGCGAATGTCGTGTTTACATCACAATACAATCCATCAGCTGCGTACAAAGCCACAATCATTGAACTAATATGGAAATCAGAAAATCGCCGCTTGTTCAGAAATTCTATTTGCGACTCTTGACCTTATTCCGTTACCATAGCGGCCATTCTCCCGCGCTCGCCACAGCGCATATTGCAAGTAAAATACAATACATATTCATGATTTGGTGTTTGGTGTAAACAAAAACATTGTGCGGTTTAGCTTTTTTAATATGTTTCCTATTTTCAACCCGTTAGTCACACAACCGGGCGTTGTTCTTCTTCCAGAGTGAGCATGGTTATGACCATGACAAGTTTAGACACCTTGAAATAGTACATTACGATACGGGTGATCTAAGTTGCCTATTGCTGCACAGCGTGAAGTTAGTGCCCGAGCGAAGCGAGGGTGATAAACGCCGTGCATAATAGGCAACTTAGATCACTAGTATCGTATTTTATTTTATAGTACGCGTGACGTAAGTCCGCTCGCACGTGGAAAGGCGCGCGAAAAGTGCGGGCTTAGGTCACAATGTGCTATAAAACAAGTTAAAAATAACTCTTTGGCATTTCATGTAGATTTATTTGACCGTCACAATAAGTGATAATTAATTTCCAATACGTTTAAAAATCACACGTGCTTGTGTTCGAACCTTGGCCCCGCGATTGAGTGGTCAAGCTGTAGGCAGTGATGGTCTATTTAAGTCTTCCTTATAACAATAGTGTTAGTCCATTACACCACAACTGTTATATAGAAATATCACGTCCAACTACTTAGCCAATTGTGTTTAAAAACGCTACATCTTATCACTTAGGTACTAGTTTTAAATTCGCGAGAGATAACCGCATTAATAATTTGTGGGAAATTTCAGCTCATCTATGATAAGCCAGCGTTATATTATAATGGTATTTTTAAATGATATAGCACAGGAGTAGTCCATCTGATGGACATACTGTTCGCAACATCGTTACTTCTCGTGAGGACTAAAATGAACTCATGAACTTCCTTCGGGGGTATTCTCGAGTGGTATGACATGGGGTTCTTCAAAATAGATGCAAAAAGAGCTTTCCTTCAAAGCCAGCGATGCATTAGTGACTCCTCTGGTGTTGCAAATGCCCACAGGCGGTGACTACTTTCCATCAGGTAGCTCGTCTGCCTTATTGTTAGGTATAATAAATAAATAAATAAATAAATAACGCTTCACACTCATAGCCCCACAGTAGGATTTTCTCCTGTGTCGTGGGT